>JAKOOJ010000023.1:2796372-2816372 GCA_022577455.1 Arizona elegans | reverse complement strand
CAAAGAAAAACCAAAAGAATCGAAGAAGCTTCTTGGATGAGAAGCGAAAGATCTTCAAAGAAAAACCAAAAGAATCGAAGAAGCTTCTTGGATGAGAAGCGAAAGATCTCCAAAGAAAAACCAAAAGAATCGAAGAAGCTTCTTGGATGAGAAGCGAAAGATCTTCAAAGAAAAACCAAAAGAATCGAAGAAGCTTCTTGGATGAGAAGCGAAAGATCACCAAAGAAAAACCAAAAGAATCGAAGAAGCTTCTTGGATGAGAAGCGAAAGATCTCCAAAGAAAAACCAAAAGAATCGAAGAAGCTTCTTGGATGAGAAGCGAAAGATCTTCAAAGAAAAACCAAAAGAATCGAAGAAGCTTCTTGGATGAGAAGCGAAAGATCTCCAAAGAAAAAACAAAAGAATCGAAGAAGCTTCTTGGATGAGAAGCGAAAGATCTTCAAAGAAAAACCAAAAGAATCGAAGAAGCTTCTTGGATGAGAAGTGAAAGATCTTCAAAGAAAAACCAAAAGAATCGAAGAAGCTTCTTGGATGAGAAGCGAAAGATCACCAAAGAAAAACCAAAAGAATCGAAGAAGCTTCTTGGATGAGAAGCGAAAGATCTCCAAAGAAAAACCAAAAGAATCGAAGAAGCTTCTTGGATGAGAAGCGAAAGATCTTCAAAGAAAAACCAAAAGAATCGAAGAAGCTTCTTGGATGAGAAGCGAAAGATCTTCAAAGAAAAACCAAAAGAATCGAAGAAGCTTCTTGGATGAGAAGCGAAAGATCTTCAAAGAAAAACCAAAAGAATCGAAGAAGCTTCTTGGATGAGAAGCGGAAGATCTCCAAAGAAAAACCAAAAGAATCGAAGAAGCTTCTTGGATGAGAAGCGAAAGATCTCCAAAGAAAAACCAAAAGAATCGAAGAAGCTTCTTGGATGAGAAGCGAAAGATCTTCAAAGAAAAACCAAAAGAATCGAAGAAGCTTCTTGGATGAGAAGCGAAAGATCTTCAAAGAAAAACCAAAAGAATCGAAGAAGCTTCTTGGATGAGAAGCGAAAGATCTCCAAAGAAAAACCAAAAGAATCGAAGAAGCTTCTTGGATGAGAAGCGAAAGATCTTCAAAGAAAAACCAAAAGAATCGAAGAAGCTTCTTGGATGAGAAGCGGAAGATCTCCAAAGAAAAACCAAAAGAATCGAAGAAGCTTCTTGGATGAGAAGCGAAAGATCTCCAAAGAAAAACCAAAAGAATCGAAGAAGCTTCTTGGATGAGAAGCGAAAGATCTTCAAAGAAAAACCAAAAGAATCGAAGAAGCTTCTTGGATGAGAAGTGAAATGCCTTCAAAGAAAAACCAAGGAATCGAAGAAGCTTCTTGGATGAGAAGCGAAATGCCTTCAAAAAACAACCAACCAACCAATCAGTCAATCAATTGGAGTAGAGTTGGAAGTGGGGGTCCCTGGACAGGGTGAGGAAGGAGATCTGAGTCTCAATTGGAAAAGCCAACCAAAGAATCGAAGAAGCTTCTTGGTTGAGGAGTGAAATGTCTTCAAAGAAAAACCAAAGAAAGTTCAGTTGTCTTTTTGGGGGGATTTTTTTGGGGACTTCATCTTCGGGATGGATCAAGGATTGGCCGCATCCCTTAAGCCCCCCCCCAAAAAAATCTCCATTCTTTCAAACTCTCCCCTGCTCTTCATCCCCCCCCCACTTCTCCTTCATCCTCTTCCTCTTGGCCTCCAATCCAGGCCAGATGTTCAACCATGGCGTGGGGGGAAAAAAGAGACCAGCTTTCTCCCCAAATCTCTTGTTGAGCCGCCCGTGTGATCAATGTCTTTTGGCAAAACCCCCCAGCTGGTCAATTCCATGCAGATGGTCCTTTCGAAGGGACGCCGAGACCACCAACCCCCCCCCTCCTCCCCGATTCTCACCCCGGCACAAAAGGAAAGTCAAATAGCATCGCTAATTCGGCTTGTAACGTGGCACACTTCCGTTCTCAACGGCCTTCAATGGCTTGAATGGGGCTGCCGGTGTGGGAAACTCGGGGCCCAAAGCTTGGCTGACGGGTCCCAGACTTGCGCGGCCCCACATCTGCCTGCAGCCTGGCAGACGTGGGAAGGAGGGGGGGGAGGAGGAGATGAAATGAGTTGGGGAGAAGAGGAGGAGGGGGAGGGGGAGGAGGAGGAGGAAGAAGAAGGAGGAGAAGAAGAAGGAGAAGGAAAAGGAGGAGGAGGAGAGGAGGAGGGTGAAGAGGAAGAGGAGGAGGAGAAGAAGGAGGAAAAGGAGGAGGAGGAGGAGGATGAAGAGGAAGAGGAGAAGAAGAGGAGGAGAAGGAGAGGAGGAAGAGGAGGACAAAGAGGCAGTGGAAGAGGAAGAGGAGGAGAGGAGGAGGAGGAGGAGGAGAAGAGGAGGCGGAGGAGAAGAGGAGGAGAAGAAGAAAAGGAGGAGGAGGAGGATGAAGAGGAAGAGGAGAAGAAGAGGAGGAGAAGGAGAAGGAGAGGAGGAAGAGGAGGAGGAAGAGGTAGTGGAAGAGGAAGAGAGGAGGAGGAGGAGGAGAAGAAGAGGAGGAGGAGGAGGAGGAGGAGAAGGAAAAGGAGAAGAAGGAGGAGGAGAAGGAGAAAAAGAGGAGGAGGAGAAGAAAAGGAGGAGGAGGATGAAGAGGAGGAGAAGAAGAGGAAGAGGAGAAGGAGAAGGAGAAGAAGGAGGAGGAGGGGAAGGAGAAGAAGAGGAGGAGGAGGATGAAGAGGAAGAGGGGAAGAAGAGGAGGAGGGGAAGGAGAAGGAGAAGGAGAGGAGGAAGAGGAGGAGAAAGAGGAAGAGGAGAAGAGGAGGAGGAGGAGAAGAAGAGGAGGAGGAAGACGAAGAGGAGGAAGAGGAAGAGAGGAGGAGGAGGAGGAGGAGAAGAAGAGGAGGAGGAGGAGGAGGAGAAGGAAAAGGAGAAGAAGGAGGAGGAGAAGGAGAAAAAGAGGAGGAGGAGAAGAAAAGGAGGAGGAGGATGAAGAGGAGGAGAAGAAGAGGAAGAGGAGGAGAAGAAGGAGAAGGAGAAGAAGGAGGAGGAGGGGAAGGAGAAGAAGAGGAGGAGGAGGATGAAGAGGAAGAGGGGAAGAAGAGGAGGAGGGGAAGGAGAAGGAGAAGGAGAGGAGGAAGAGGAGGACAAAGAGGAAGAGAAGAGGAGGAGGAGAAGGAGAAAAAGAGGAGGAGGAGAAGAAAAGGAGGAGGAGGATGAAGAGGAGGAGAAGAAGAGGAAGAGGAGAAGGAGAAGGAGAAGGAGAAGAAGGAGGAGGAGGGGAAGGAGAAGAAGAGGAGGAGGAGGATGAAGAGGAAGAGGGGAAGAAGAGGAGGAGGGGAAGGAGAAGGAGAAGGAGAGGAGGAAGAGGAGGACAAAGAGGAAGAGGAGAAGAGGAGGAGGAGGAGAAGAAGAGGAGGAGGAGGAGAGGAGGAGGAGGAAGACAAAGAGGAGGAAGAGGAAGAGAGGAGGAGGAAGAGGAGGAGAAGAAGAGGAGGAGGAGGAGGAGAAGGAAAAGGAGAAGAAGGAGGAGGAGAAGGAGAAAAGAGGAGGAGGAGAAGAAAAGGAGGAGGAGGATGAAGAGGAGGAGAAGAAGAGGAAGAGGAGGAGAAGAAGGAGAAGGAGAAGAAGGAGGAGGAGGGGAAGGAGAAGAAGAGGAGGAGGAGGATGAAGAGGAAGAGGGGAGAAGAGGAGGAGGGGAAGGAGAGGGAGAGGAGTGGAGGATGAGGAGGACAAAGAGGAGAGGAGGAGAAGAGGGGAGGAGGAGAGAGTGGAGGAGGTGGAGAGGAGGAGGGAAGACGAAGAGGAGGAAGAGGAGGAAGGAGGAGGAGGAGGAGGAGAAGAAGTAGTAGTGGAGGAGGAGAAGAGAAGGAGGAGAAGGAAGGTTCGGACAGGTTCTGGAGAACCGGTAGTGGACATTTTGAGTAGTTCAGAGAACCGGCAAATACCACCTCTGGCTGGCCCCAGAGTCGGGTGGAAATGGAGATTTTGCAGTATCCTTCCCCTGCCATGCCCACCAAGCCACACCCACAGAACCGGTAGTGTAAAAAAAAATTGGATTTCACCACCGGTCTAGGGTCTCCTGCTTCAGCAGGAGGTCGGACTAGATGACCTCCGAGGTCCCTCCCAGCTCTATTCCGATTTGATTGATTGAAATAATAATTTTTAAAAAAAGCCAAACCCCACTGGTTTGAAAATGCAAGGCTCTGTTTAGGATTTCCGCAAGGGTTCGAGATTCATTTGGCCGCTCCTTTTGGGGGAAAATATATATATTTATATATATATATATCATTTTCCAGGAATTCAGCAAGCGGCAATGGCCAAGGACCCTCAAGAAGGTCATGGACCCCAGCAAGGATGGAGAAGAGAGTGGGCGGGGGAGGGATAACACCCATATTTCTCCAGAGTGGAATGCCTCCTGCCTTGAGTAGAGGAGGGTTGGACTAGAAGACCTCCGGGTGTCCCTTTCATTGTTTTAAGCGGCATCGCATCCATGGCAGAAGCCACACAGCTTCATCACACACACACACACACACACACACACCCAAAAAACCCCCACCGGCTTCCCTGCCACATGGCTTAAGAGACCCTCCATCCTGGGGACCTTTGAAAATCCTCGGTTTTTCCCACGCATTTTCTGAATGGCCCCCCAACCCTTTGGCACAACGGCGTGTGCCAATTCCCAAAAAAAAAAAAAAAAGACATTAGTTACACTCCTTGGCTCGGCTTTGTCTTCAGTGGGAAAGGAGGAGGCCCATCTGGGAAAAGAGGCCGAAACGTTTTTTGGGTTATTTCTTCTTCTTCTTTTTTCTTTTTTCCCCCTCTCCTCCTCTTTTGAAATCTTGCATGTGCCTTAAAAAAAAAACCACACACACACACACATCACCAAACATCTGGCAATCATGCGGGGGTGGGTGGGTGGGGGGAATGTCTTTCAAAGCCAACGCCGGGCACTAAAAATCGCACGCCCGGCTAAAATTCAGAAGAGCCTGTGACTCGGAGGAGCCTCTAAAAAAACCAGCAAATAAAAGGAGCAAATTGCACCCCCCCTTTTTTTTTTATGTCTTTATGGCCGGGGGATCCTAACGTTTTCTTCTAAAGTCTGGAGAGGCGTGGGAGAGAGAAAACCCCAGCCCCCCACCCCGTTTTTTCCCCCACCCCCATCGTAAAAAACTCCCAAGCTTCTCCTGGAAAATATATATAGAGAATATATAGGTAGAATATGTAGAAACAGGAGATAGATAGAAAGATAGATAGATAGATAGATAGACAGACAGACAGACAGACAGACAGACAGACAGACAGATGTGGATGGATGGATGGATGGATGGATGGTTAGATAGATAGATAGATAGATAGATAGATAGATAGATAGATAGATAGATAGAAGACAGATAGGTAGATAGATGATAGATAGATAGATAGATAGATAGATAGATAGATATAGATACAGATAGATAAAGATATATAGCTATAGATTAGATAGATAGATAGAAAGAAGACAGGTAGGTAGATAGATGATAGATAGATAGATAGATAGATAGATAGATAGATAGATAGATAGATAGATAGATAGATAGATAGATATAGATACAGATAGATAAAGATATATAGCTATAGATTAGATAGATAGATAGATAGATGATAGATAGATAGATAGATAGATATAGATAGATAGATATAGATACAGATAGATAAATAGATACAGATAGATAAATAGATACAGATAGATAAAGATATATAGCTATAGATTAGATAGATAGATAGATAGATATAGATACAGATAGATAAATAGAGATAGATAAAGATATATAGCTATAGCTATAGATAGATAGATAGATAGATTAGATAGATAGATATAGATACAGATAGATAAATAGATATAGATAGATAAAGATATATAGCTATAGATTAGATAGATAGATAGATAGATAGATATAGATACAGATAGATAAATAGAGATAGATAAAGATATATAGCTATAGATTAGATAGATAGATAGATAGATAGATAGATAGATTAGATAGATATAGATACAGATAGATAAATAGAGATAGATAAAGATATATAGCTATAGCTATAGATAGATAGATAGATAGATAGATAGATAGATAGATAGATTAGATAGATAGATAAAGATACAGATAGATAAATAGATACAGATAGATAAAGATATATAGCTATAGATTAGATAGATAGATAGATAGATAGATAGATAGATATAGATACAGATAGATAAATAGAGATAGATAAAGATATATAGCTATAGCTATAGATAGATAGATAGATAGATAGATAGATTAGATAGATAGATATAGATACAGATAGATAAATAGATACAGATAGATAAAGATATATAGCTATAGATTAGATAGATAGATAGATAGATAGATAGATATAGATACAGATAGATAAATAGAGATAGATAAAGATATATATCTATAGCTATAGATAGATAGATAGATAGATTAGATAGATAGATATAGATACAGATAGATAAATAGATATAGATAGATAAAGATATATAGCTATAGATTAGATTAGATTAGATTAGATTAGATAGATAGATAGATAGATAGATATAGATACAGATAGATAAATAGAGATAGATAAAGATATATAGCTATAGCTATAGATAGATAGATTAGATAGATAGATTAGATAGATAGATATAGATACAGATAGATAAATAGATAGAGATAAAGATATATAGTGATAGATAGATAGATAGATAGATAGATAGATAGATAGATAGATGAGAGAGAGAGAGAGATAAAACAGGATACAGGATACAGGGTATATGGATATATATATATATATATATATACAGCATATGGTTAAACAAATAACAAAATAACAGATTTAGAAGGGAGCTTGGAGGTCTTCTAGTCCGACCCCCTGCTCAAGCAGGAGAATATATACCACTTCAGACAAATGGTGATCCAATATCTTCTTAAAAACTTACATTGTTGGAGCATTCTCAACTTCTGGTGGCAAGTTGTTCCACTGGTTAATCGTTCTCACTATATATATTATGCGGGCCACCCAAAAATGGAAGAATGACAGAAAGCCAGTTTCATCCTTCTCTTCCAATTTTTTTGGCATTTCCTTGGAGGCGGCCCAGAGCCTGCTGGGACTTGTCTAGCCTACAAGTTTAATCAATTATGATTAAATTATACAACAACATCAAATCACAAATGCCAGCTGGCAATCGGCCTTCATCCGCATCAGGTTTTTCCCCTCCAAAAACCAAGTATGTTGTAATGTATCTGTGTATTCCATGTGCAGATCCAAGCAGGGTGGCCTTTTCAACGGACAAATATTATTATTATTATTATTATTATTATTATTATTATTATTATTATTATTATTATTATCTTTATTCATTAAACTTGAAACTCAAGTCAACTGAACATTCAAAAATGCATCACAAATACCATTGACTGGTGCTAATGGTTGATAGGGCTTGCTGCCAGCGTCCCAGGTATCAGCCAAGTACCTTCTTAAAATATACGATGTTCCGATTAGCGCAGTTTTTTGCAGTTCCGCTGGTGTCATTGCAGGGAGCTGCAATTTGCTGACGTATGTTATAAAATTCTTGGACATGGTACCAAGTGTCCCAATGACAATGGGTATCACTGTGACATGTTTCATCCATAGGCGTGTAGTTTCGATGGCCAGGTTGCGATATTTCGTGATTTTTTTCTCCAGTTCTTTTTCTTCGACTCTGGCGTCTCCTGGTACCGCAATGTCAATAAATTGTATTATTATTATTATTATTATTATTATTATTATTATTATTATTTAATCTTTAGTGAGATTCACAGCCTTTGAGGCTGGTTAATAGCTCAGCAACTCAAGTCCTAACTAAGGATCTAGGAACTGTTAAGGTATCGTTGGAGGATGTAAGTTATTATTATTATTATTATTATTATTATTGGTTAATCTTTAGTGAGATTCACAGCCTTTGAGGCTGGTTAATAGCTCAGCAACTCAAGTCCTAACTAAGGATCTAGGAACTGTTAAGGTATCGTTGGAGGATGTAAGTTATTATTATTATTATTATTATTATTATTATTATTATTATTGGTTAATCTTTAGTGAGATTCACAGCCTTTGAGGCTGGTTAATAGCTCAGCAACTCAAGTCCTAACCAAGGACCTAGGACTGTTAAAGTATCATTGGAGGATGTAAGTTGTTGTTATTATTATTATTATTATTATTATTATTTAATCTTTAGTGAGATTCACAGCCTTTGAGGCTGGTTAATAGCTCAGCAACTCAAGTCCTAACCAAGGACCTAGGAACTGTTAAAGTATCATTGGAGGATGTAAATTGTTGTTGTTGTTATTATTATTATTATTATTATTATTATTATTATTATTTAATCTTTAGTGAGATTCACAGCCTTTGAGGCTGGTTAATAGCTCAGCAACTCAAGTCCTAACCAAGGACCTAGGAACTGTTAAAGTATCATTGGAGGATGTAAGTTGTTGTTGTTATTATTATTATTATTATTATTATTATTTAATCTTTAGTGAGATTCACAGCCTTTGAGGCTGGTTAATAGCTCAGCAACTCAAGTCCTAACCAAGGACCTAGGAACTGTTAAAGTATCATTGGAGGATGTAAGTTGTTGTTATTATTATTATTATTATTATTATTATTATTATTATTTAATCTTTAGTGAGATTCACAGCCTTTGAGGCTGGTTAATAGCTCAGCAACTCGAGTGCTAACCAAGGACCTAGGAACTGTTAAGGTATCGTCGGAGGATGTAAATTATTATTATTATTATTATTATTATTATTATTATTATTATTATTTGAATGGCTGCGAAGTGTGCCTTAGGAAGCATGGCCATCTCTCTCTCTATCTTTGGGTGGTTGTGGGGGGAGTGTTTCCCAGCTCCCCAACTGTGCTTGGAAGACATAATCCCTAATTTTTTTGGCCTCTCTCGGATTCTCCACCTGCTCTTTTCTCCCTCTCTCTCTCTCTCTCTCTCTCTCTTTCTCTCGCTTTTTTTTTTTTTTTAAAAAAAAGAGTGTCATTATACTTTATGGACCACTGACTGGAGCATGGAAAACAAGCTGGAGAGGGTTTTTTTTTTTCCCCTTTCTTTCTTTTTTTTTTCTTTTTTCCCCCCCTCCTTTCTTTCTTTCTTTTTTCTTTTCTTTTTTTTTTTTTTTCTTCTTCTTCCAGAGTGTCCGCTCGATCCCGATTGGCTGTGGAGTGTGGGAAACTCGGAGAATGAAGAGATTTGCCGCCCAGATTCAGGGTATAAATAGGGGATGGGGAGGAGGTGTGGGTTACCGACAGAAGGAAGTTTTTCTTTTTAAATCCATCCCAGAATGACGCCTTCCAACCTTATGTTCGTGGACCAGAACAGGCTGCTCACCCCTAAGGAGAAAAACAAAGTAAGTAGGAAATCCCAAATGATGATTTATTTTTTTAAAAGAGGATTTTTTTGGGGGGGGGGCTGTGCGTTTGTGTGTATAATCATTCCAGTTCAGCTTTCCTTACGCACCTCCTTTTTTTTTCCTCCTTTTCCCCTCTCTCTCTTTCCCTCCTTCTCCCGGGCAGCTGAGAAAACCGATGATCGAAAAAATGAGACGGGACCGGATGAATAGCAGCATCGAGCAGCTCAAACAGCTGCTGGAGAAACAGCTGCAGCGCCAGCAAGCCGGCTCCAAGCTGGAGAAGGCCAACGTCCTTGAAATGGCCGTCAGCTACCTGAAGCATCAGAACCAGGGCGCAGGTAAGTCAATCAATCAATCAATCAATCAATCAATCAATCAATCAATCAGAATAGAGCTGGAAAGGACCTTGGAGGTCTTCTAGATAGAAGCAGGAGATCAGAGCTAGACCATCTCAGACCAATAGCTGTCCAGTCTTTCCTTAAAAACCTCCAGTGATGGAGCAACCGCAACTTCTGGTGGCAAGCAGTTCCGCTGGTTAATTTTCCTCACTGTTAAGAAGTTTCTCCTTAATTCCAGGTTGTTTCTCTCCCGGATTAGTTTCCATCTGTTGCTTCTTGTCCTACCCTCAGGTGCTTTGGAGAATAATTTGACACCCCCTCCCCTCTTCTTTGGGGCAGCCCCCTCAAATACTGGAAGACTGCTATCCCGTCAACCCCCTTAGTCCTTCTTTTCTCTAGACCGGCCATATCCAATTCCTGCAACTGTTCTTCATCAATTCTTCAGTTCTTCGTTCTTTAATCGAGCTGAGGATTACTCAAGGCTTTGGGAGAATTTTGGTTTTTTTTGCCAGAACTGATTCTTGCCCGGTCTGTTTCAATGGGGAAGCTGGGGATAGATCCCATTTTCCAAAACTCACACCTTCTTCTTTCTGTCACTTAGAAAAATGAATCGGTGTCACCGCTTAGCTTCCAGAAATGGTGGCTGTTCCCACATTAGAGGTTTTTAAGAAGAGATTGGACAACCGTTTTGTCTGAAGTGGCAATAGGGGTTTCCTGCTCGAGTAATGGGGGTTGGACTAGAAGACCTCCCAGGTCCCTTTTAACTCTGTTACTCTTTGTTTTGTTTTGTTTTCCATTTGGATCACGGCTCTGCTTGAACCCCCATTGGGATAATTGGCTGGGCAAAAAGACTGAGTGGCTTTATTTATTTTTTATTTATTTATTTATTTTATTTTACTTATCGGTTTATTAAATTTAGATGCGCCCATCTCACTAGCAAGGGGGATGTAGGTGGCTTACGGTAAGCTACAAACAGCAGTATAAAATGTTTAAAGTTTTAAAATGAGAGATTTTAAAATATAAGAGAGAGAGAGAGAGAAAGAGAGAGAAGGAGAAGAGAGAGAAATAACATAAAAAGGAGCAAAGGAAAGAAGCAAAATATGAATGGGACGGAGAGAGCATCTTATCTTAGCCCACTAACTACTAACTAACTTTGATGGGGGTTCAAAGCATCTTCTAACCCAAGACTTCCCTAACCTTTTATTCCCCAAACTGCGTATCAGAAAGTCCCAATGTAGGTAAAATTAACTCCGTTTAAACGGAGTCTTCGGAGAGGGGCGGCATATAAATTGAATTAATAAAATAAAATTAAATTAAACATTTAACATTTAAACATGGGTTTGTGCGGTTACCGAAAGAAGAAGACAAAAAAAAAAAAAAGAATTTTGTCCAATTTGGAATCATTTACCCACTTTTGGGAAGTGGTTTTTTTTTTAAGCCTATGCCTGGAAAAATGGGGACACTTCCCCCACCCCCTTTTTTTTAAAAAATTTGATTTATATGCCGCCCTTCTCCGGAGACTCAGGGCGGCTTACAATGCGTTAAGCAATAGCCTTCATTCTTTTTGTATATTTATACAAAGTCAGCTTATTGACCCCACAAACTGGGTCCTCAATTTACCTACCTTAGAAAGGATGGAAGGCTGAGTCAACCTTGAGCCTTGGCGAGATTCGAACCTGCAGTAATTGCAGGCAGCTGTCTTAATAACCAGCTTAATAACAGGGTGCCTTAGACCACTGTACTACCAAGTTTGATGCAATTCATCCCCCTTGAGATGAATTGCATCAAACTTTGCTCCCAAGGGGACTCAAAGGGCCTAGAAGCTTGACTGCAGAAAAAGTAAAATCTCGATTTTTATTTTTATTTTTTTGGGCTTTCCCAGCAGGACCTGCTCCCAAGGAGAGAGAAGTGGATTTCCAAGAAGGCTATGCCAGATGCCTTCAAGAGGTCTCCCAGTTCCTGCTCCTTCACCGAGTGCACCCCCAGACCCAAAAGAAGCTGATGTGCCACTTTCAACACGTCCCTCTGCCCACTTTGGAGCCCGCCTTCGTCTCGCTGGCTCGTTGCAAGCAACCCAGTCCCAAGAAGAACTTCTGTTCCCTTTGGCGACCATGGATGGAGTCAAGTAGATGATGAAGTTCAGAAGAGACTGGCCTCTCCTTTGACTTATTATCCTGCCTCCCCTGCTTCCCTTCCTTTTTGGGGGAAGGTTTCCCACTGGAGGGGGGAAAAATATATTATTTATTCTCAAGACGGGGAAGCAGAGAATGAGGTTGGGAAGTGGGACGGGTGGAGAAAAAAGGCCCGTGTGGAAATGCGCCACGTGTCTTGTGGACTCCGTTAACCGCGTGGTGCTATTAGGAGGAATGTCATAAACCTGGTTTCCTTACTGGCTTTGGCTAACCAGGTTTAAGCCTGGCTGGGAAAGGTACTAGGTACTAGGAGATGGGCGAACCAAGGTGGAACAGTGAATGTTCACCCTTCATAAAGGATACCCTTAATCTTGCTTTATATTAAAGAGACGGGGGGGGAGGGGTGCTTAATGGTTGGATGTCATACATTTTGGAAAGTAAGAACGGTCTGCTCTGCATTTGTGGGGAGGGGAGGGGAGGGGGGGGTTCAGAGGTTTGAGACAAGCGTCGTTGTGTCTTGTTTGGGGGATGTGGTTGGCATACTGTGTATGCGATTGGTTTGAAAAAAAAATAAATAGAGGTGTGAAAAGGTAACCCCCGTGTCTCTGTTTTCTGGGTTTGGTTTTTTTGGGGTGCTGTGTATGGCAGGGGGGAAGGAGTTATAAATGAATATATCCTATCTATCTATCTATCTATCTATCTATCTATCTATCTATCCACACTATATCTATGACTAGAGTAGAATAGATAGAGTAGAATAGATAGAGTAGAGTAGAGTGGAGTGGAGTGGAGTGGAATGGAATGGAATGGAATGGAATAGATATAGTAGATTAGAGTAGAGTGGAGTGGAGTGGAGTGGAGTGGAGTGGAGTGGAATGGAATGGAGTAGAGTAGAGTAGAGTAGAGTAGAATAGATTGGAATGGAATGGAATAGAATAGAATAGAATAGAATATATATAATAGATTAGAGTAGAGTAGAGTAGAGTAGAGTAGAGTAGAGTAGAATAGAATAGAATAGAATAGAATAGAATAGAATAGAATAGAATAGAATGTAGAATAGAGTAGAGTCGCTAGAATGGAATGGAATGGAATAGATATAATGGAGTAGAGTAGAGTAGAGTAGAGTAGAATAGAATAGAATAGAATAGAATAGAATGTAGAATAGAGTAGAGTCGCTAGAATGGAATGGAATGGAATAGATATAATGGAGTAGAGTAGAGTAGAGTAGATTGCAATGGAATGGAATGGAATAGATATAGTAGATTAGATTAAAATAGTAGAGTAGAGGTAGAGTAGAGTAGAATAGAATAGGAGAATAGAATAGAATAGAATAGAATAGAATAGAATAGAATAGAATAGAATAGAATAGAATAGAATAGAATAGGGTAGGGTAGGGTAGGGTAGGGCACAACACCACTTCAGACAAATTAAAATCTATTTCCAGTGTGAACATTTGGCCGACTGTGTGACCAGCCGTAACAGGATAACAAGGAGTTGGAAGGGACCTTGGAGGTCTTCTAGTCCAACCCCTTACTCAAGCAGGAGACCCTATGCCATTTCACGTCAATGGGGACGGGATGCAAATCTCTCCTGAGCCAGTCATTCCTTGAATACCTGAACGCTTATATATTGAAATAAAAGTATATATTTTGGAAGTTTCTTTCTGGAGTTTTTGCAAAAGGCTGACATCGCAGCGTCTCACTCCTGCCCTCTAGCGACCGGAATGAAAGCCCTGCAAAAAAACTTTTTTATTTCTCTTTTATTTATTTAATTTCAACCCTCCCTCAAAAACCCAGGACAGTGTTTTCCTCCCTCTTTTTACAAGAACCCTGCGAAGTAGGCCACGCTGGGAGAACATACCCTGAATATTTTGAATGTTCAAACTTCCCCCAGCTGCCGGGAAGCGTTGAGGGTTTTAAAATACAACTTTCTTGCAAATACAAACTCCAAAAAAACAAAAACAAAAAATATGACAAAGAAGGGGGAAAAAAACACCCCAGCTTTTCAAACATCAGAAAAAAAGCTCTATTGATTTTAATTTTCTGTCCTCGCAAACCCACAAATAAGAATCCGAAGCAAAGGTTTTAAAAAAACAATTGGAATTGAGAAATAGAAATGAATGGCTTTAATGTTATATACTTAAGTGAATTGTAGTAATATGTTTGATTGGATATATATTGATCGTAGTCATATATTTGGATAAGCTGATAAAGGAAAGAAATGGAAAAGAGGGAAGGAAATGGGTTATATATGTAAAATTGTATGAATACTAATACCTATAATTGGAATAATGGAATCTATATATAATCTACACATACACTACACATAATTACGGCGGCCAGACTGGCTATAGCACAATTGTGGAAAACAGATTGTATGCCAACAGATCAGGAAGTAATACAAAAAAATTATATATGCACAGAAATGGATAAATTAACTCTAGAATTAAAAGATAAGGAAGACTCAAAGTATTTTATAGTATGGAATAGATGGTATAAGTGGATAAACCAAAGGAAAAAAAAGGTAAAGATAAGAATTAGAGGAAATGCAAAAAAAAAAACAAAACATTTTTTTTCAAAACAAATAAAAATAAAAAAAATTTTCCAAAAAGAAAAAGAAAGAAAGAAAGAATCCAAAAGCAAAGAGAAGGGAGCCCAACCCCTCGATTTTAAGAGTTTAAAAACAGAAGTAACTGCAGGGGAAATCCAAAATTGCCTGTTTTCCATTTAAAGAAGCTGAAATCTCTATTTTTTATTTTTTTTGCATTCAAAATACAAAAACATTCTCCCTGCTGAGTCAGCAATATATATATATTTCACCCGCCAATTTGAAGCACTGGGAAAGGAAACTTTATCTTAGCCAGCCGTAGAAAAGCGGCAAGGTTTTGAGATGTAGGTAGAAAATGCAATTAAACCATCTCTGTTAAGCTAAAAGAGTTGCATCTTAATTTTAATTTTAAGCGAGGCACCGATACAATAAATTAATAAATTAATAAATATACAATACAATAAATTGGATTTTGTTTCTATCCTGGCTTTGGGAATGGCTCGGAGGGCAGATCTGCCTTGAAAACGCTACAAGTTTTTTTTTTCCTAACTTTTTGAATGATGATGGAGGTGGGGGAAAAATTGAGGATGGGGACAGGAAAAGGGGGAAGTTCCTGAATTTCTTTCCCTGTAGAGATTAATCTGGTGGAGATGTGGCTGAAAAGTACAATAGAAAATCCAGAGGGGGTGCTAACGCGAGGCATTAAAATTAAAACAAGGATGCCAATTAAGAAATGAATGGGAAATTACCCTTCACCCAACATCCTTTTCCCAGAAGGAATGAATAATGCTAGGAAAAAATGCACAGTTTGACCACGGTAGATATAATTTCCTTCTGGCACATATTTCAGCGTTGAATGCGTGTCTGGGTTTGCTTCCAATGAAAAGCCAGAAAAAAAATGGTTTTTTTTTTCTTCTTTGCTTATTTGTGTCAGGGGTTGATTACCGGGTATCAATTGTCCCGCTTGTTCGAGTGGTCAGCCAGTGGAACAGCCTGCCACTTGAAGCCATCAATCTTTCCTCGGAAGCAGAGTAGGCTGTAGAGTTTCTCGACTGTGAAAACTTTCTAGATTCGACTCCCAGAATTCCCTAGCCAGCATAAGTGGACTTCATCTCCCAGAATTCCCCAGCTAGCACGAGTGGACTTCATCTCCCAGAATTCCCCAGGTAGCACGAGTGGACTTCAACTCCCAGAATTCCCCAGCTAGCACGAGTGGACTTCATCTCCCAGAATTCCCCAGCCAGCACGAGTGGACTTCATCTCCCAGAATTCCCCAGGTAGCACGAGTGGACTTCAACTCCCAGAATTCCCCAGGTAGCACGAGTGGACTTCAACTCCCAGAATTCCCCAGCTAGCACGAGTGGACTTCATCTCCCAGAATTCCCCAGCTAGCACGAGTGGACTTCAACTTCCAACTCCTGTCTGCTCTATTTGGCAAAGATTTGAAGATGAGGAAGGTACAAGACCCCAAATTGGCTTTTTGCAGAATCGAGTTCGAAGGGAGCCCTAGAGGTCATTTAGCCCAACCCGCAGTTCAGCGCAATGTCTCCGAATACCAAAACAGGCCGTGTTCTCATCTCACGTTGCACCCTAACTAAGAAATCAACCCCCTCTGGGGGAAAAAAAACAAAAAAACAATCCAGATAGTCCTTGACTTACAACAGTTCATTTAGTGACGCGATTCCCTCCCCCCCCCACCGCTCCTTTTCTGACCACCGGATTCACGTCACCACCGGGCCACGGATTTAAAAATCGCAAACGAGTCCCTTCGCAAAGGGCGGCGAGAAAGAAAAACGGGGACGAAAAACAAATGACACTTCACCAACGTCTCGCTTAGCGGCGTCAATCCTGGGCTCCGTCGCGGGCCGTAGGTCGAGGACTAACTGTAACAGAAGATCAAAAGTTCTGAGCCGTTTGGAACTAGTTTCAAGGATGAAGCTTGCTGAATAAACAATAAAAATCGCTTGATATACACAGAGGAAGCCAATCCACATCCAGGAAATCATTTGGGGTGTGTTAGAGTTTGCACGGAGAATTATTTTCATTTTCACTTCGGCTTTCAGACCAAACTCTCGATCTTTCTGGCTGGGGAAATTTTTTTTTTTTAAAAAAGTACTTTTTTTCCCAGGGGACCAAACAATTGGTCTCCAATTCCAGAGGAATTAAAAAAAAAACAACAGCAAAAACACCAAAACGTCTCAGGACATTTGCGATGCCGTGCAGCGGGTTGGAAATCCACTTGATCCGGATCCAAAGCAACTTCAGAAACACTTGATCCTTTTATGGCTTGCTCTCTCTCTCTTGGGATCGCTGTCATCGGGGGAAAAATGACCCTGGTAAGTCCCTGCTCTAAAATGGAAGGGGAATCTATTATATATATAAAAAGCTTTTCAGTGAGCCGGTGGAACAGCCTGCCACATGAAGCAGAAGTGGGGAGGGGGTGGGGTGGGGAGGAAAAGAAGGAGGACAGAAAGGTTTTTTTTTTAATTTTTCCAGAGGTTTGGGTGGTCTGACTGGGACGGAGGGGGTTCTCGCGATGCTGTGAACGACAGCTGTCACCAGGGACTAGTAACTTGGGCCTTTGCTGTTAAGGGCGGGGGCCGGCCATGCGTGGAAGATTTGAGTTTCCATTGCAGCTGAAAGAAGGGGCCAGTTCCTCTTTGTCTGGCACGGAGACAGTGTGCAACTTTTTGGGGTGTCTCTGTATTCCTTCTTCCAGGAACTGGGGGAGCAAACGTGAAAATGCCAAATTTTGCACATCTGGTGGATTTAGAAAATAAAAATAAGAAGCATTCAGTGGCTTCCCAGACAGGAGGGTCTGGTGTCCATCCATCCCCTACAGGCTGGCAAGCAAAACATTGGGGGGGGGGGCAATGAGAAAAATGCCCCCCCAAAATCCTCAACCCGTTCATAAAGGGAGGGGTTCCAGTGAGCAGCCCCCAAATGCAGCCAGGGAGAAAATGAATTATATCTCTCTGGGTGATTATAAATGTGCTTTAAAAATAATAATAATGGTCAGAGTCTCAGATATTGGGGGTATGCCCACCGTTTTTTGGGGGGGGTTTAAAGTTAGGGGTGGGTGGGGCCAAACAAAGGGGAGGAGCTACATGTCATCCCTTCGTTCTGTTTTTTTTAAAAATCCCTTTTTCAGACGCTTTTCAAAAGATGTTTCTGTTGTTGGGAAGGAATAATTACCGGTAACCCTCCTACCACTGTCGGTTTATAATGAGAATCCTTTTCACAACAACCCTGCCGAGTAGGCCCAAGCTGAGATTTCTACACCTCCGGGAAAACTATTCGATTCCATTCAAGCATCCGGGCCTGATTTTTTTAATTTTTTTTTTTCACGAATGGCCAACTGCCCTCTTATAATATCTCCCCTCTTTGCTACTTCCCTTTTTAGTTTAAGGGGAAGAGAAAGCAGAAATTAAAATTGGGATTTAAAAAAACAAACAAAAGCAAAACCTTCCTCGCCGAACTAAAAGAAAAAGGAAGAGAATGATAATAACCGGAAAAAAAAAAATCTTCCTCTTTGGTGAAATTGGGATTTTTCTTGTTTGGGAAACGCCGGTGGCCTTCACCGAAAAAAAAATAGAGGTTATTTTTTTTTCACCTCCACAAGTGCTGAGTAAAAGCAGAGCGTGTGGGAACTGGAAACCCCAAATAATTGCTTATTTTTATTTTTACACTTCTCACTTCTCCTTCTATGGGCGTGTGTACCTGGGCATGCAAAAATCAGCAGGAAAAAACGAGGAACAAATGAAAATCCCGGCGGGTTTTCACAACCACAAATTTGTAAGCCGGGGAAAAAAAACAAACAAACCATAAACATTTTCCCACCGGAGGGAAAATTGGACTTTTAGTCTCTTTCCCACCTGTTGCCATCTTACGATGGGACGTATTTTGGTGGGCAGGATTCGGCCTCCCTCTCAGCTTTCCCTTTGGGGATGATGGGACTTGTAGTCCACAGCCTTATCCGGAGCTGCAGCATCCTTGCTGGCTCTGAAATTCTCTTTTTTTTTTCCCATCGGAGAAAAAAATTGCATTTTAAAAAGTGGGAAAAGTTGAAGTTTTTTCCCCCCCCCCCCTCTTTTCATCAGGCTGGAGGCCCTCCTGGTTGTGTTGTGTTGAGATTTCCATGTTGTTGTTGTTTTTTTTTCAGGCTGTTTCCCTTTACAATGTTTTGCTGCTGGCATTAAAATGAAATAATAATAATAATAAAAAAAACCAGCGATAAAGATGCCAACGAAATGGAAGAATTAAACTCCGGCTTGAAAAACCGGAGTTGCATTGACCTTCGTTTTTCTAGCTTGAATATTCATTCCGGTTTTCCTTGAAAGGAGATTTGAATCAGCAAAAAAACGCGTTTTGAAAATGCACAAACACATTTTTGCTACAAAAGTGTGTTGTGTTTTTTTCTTCTTCTTCCTTTCTTTCTGGCGATTTCAATCTGACTCAAGATAGATCTCGCCTGAAAAAAAACGCATCGCGAAGCCGCTTAAGGTCTAACCTACTGAATTGCGATTTTTCTAAAAAAAAAAAATAATAATTTGCAACCAAATTGCAAAAATGCAACCAAATGCAGCAAAAATGAAAAACAATAACAGCAATAACAACAACAGAAAAACCAAAATCTGGACAAACATTTTTGTCAGAATAAATCGGTTGCCTTTTAAGTGACTCGCCATGTTCCAGCCTGACCTAAACTTTTCCTCTTTTAAATGGAATTTTAAATTTGGTTTTAATTTATTGGGGTTTTAAAATGTTTCAGCCAAATTTATTTAATTAGTTTTATCTCCATTTTAAATTTTGTATCTATATGTTTTATTTTATGGCTGTTCACCGCCCTGAGTCCTTCGGGAGTAGGGCGGTATACAAATTTAATAAAATGAAAATGAAATGAAAATGAAAGGAGAGTTCTCCTCTCGCGAGCCCAAAATTTCTGTGTTTCCCCAAAAATAAGACCCCCTGTCTTATATATTTTTTGAACCCTGAAATAAGCGTTTGGCCTTATTGCCATGCGCTCAAAAGCCCATTATATATATTTTTAACTGTTTTTAATATTTGTATTCTATGTTCTTATTTTGGCTGTACACCGCCCTGAGTCCTCAGGGAGAAGGGCGGTATATAAATTGGAAATTAAATTAAATTATTATCAGGAGATGTCTTATTTTGGGGGGAAACAGGGTAGTTGTAAGTCCCATTTTTCAGCCCCTTTGTAACTTTGAACCGTCACTAAATGAACCGTGGTAAATCCACTTGTACTCCTTTTTTCTTCTTCTCCTTTCTCTGGCAGTCCCTTGATTTCTGCTTTCGTCTCCTTTGCTTCCCAGGTTTAAAGCTGAATATTTATATATATATATTTTCCTGGCTCTTTTTTTAACCTACGTGTTCCTGGTTGATTGTTAGTTTTAAGTAATCATGCTTGCTGTACTTGAAAAAAAAGGAGAATTTGAGGCCGTCCCTCGATTATGTAAACCTGTTTTTATGCAATGATCATAAGACGGAGATTGTATAAGAGCTGGTTGCACAGAGCAGGAACTTCCAGAGAAAAACACAGATCTTCTTCTTATGGAAACATGGAT
>JAKOOJ010000023.1:2750077-2796272 GCA_022577455.1 Arizona elegans | reverse complement strand
CTCCCTTCCTATTACTATCTTCTTTCTTTCTTTTTCTTTCCTTCCTTCCTTCTTTCTTTCCACCCTACCTTCCTCCTTTCTCTTTCTTTCTTTTTCTTTTGTTCTTTCTTTCTTCTTTCTTTCTTTCTTTCCTTCTTTCTTTCTGTCTGTCTTTCTTTCTTTCCTTCCTTCTTTCTTTCCTTTCTTTTTCTTTCTTTCTTTCTGTCTGTTGTCTTTCTCTCTCTCTCTGTCTTTCTCTCTCTGTCTTTCTGTCTCTGTGTCTTTCTCTGTCTTTCTCTCTCTCTCTCTCTTTCTTTCCTTTCCTGAGACTGGAGTCCAATCTTTCTCCGGTAATTGTAAGGGTTGGGAGCTGAGCTGCACTGGGAGTCAGTGAAGGATGAAATCAATGGAAGGTATAAATTGACGTTGATAATAAACAAAGCGCTAAAGCCAACGGGAATAAATCAGATATTTTCCTGAAGGTCGGGAAGAGGACTCCGAAGTGACCAGATCGAGGTCCTTCAACTCCGCTCGCCATCCCGGGGCCAGAACTTACAACAGCTCGTTCAGTGACCATTCAAGGTTACAATGGCACTTATGGCCGTTTTCCACACTTACAACCGTTGCCCTTGGTTACGGGATCAAAATTCAGATGCTTCGTAGTTCGACGGTGTCCCCAAGATTGTGAGATCCCCTTTTGCGATTTCCTGACAAGCAACGGGGAAGGGTCGGATTCACTTAACAACCGTGGGACCGACTGGGGTAGATTGTAGGGATGGGATCCAGAAATATAATTTTATTATTTTGTTTATCTATATAGGAAATTGCTGTATTTCATTCTGATTTCATTTTAAGTTGCATTTTATTCTGATTTCATTTTAAATTGTATTTTATTCCAATTTCATTTTAAATTGTATTTCATTCCGATTTCACTTTAAATTGTATTTTATTCTGATTTCATTTTTAAGTCGTATTTTATAGGATTTTAGTCGTCATTTAGTCGTTTGGAGCTCTGCACTTTGATATGGCCCACGGGCTAATCGATAACTTAAACAAAAGTAAAATTAACAACCGGGTCACTAACTCAACGGTGGCGGGAATTCGCTTAACAACGGTGGCGAGAAAGGTCGTAAAACGAGGAAAAACTTTAGCGGCGGACGGACAACCGAGACAGGATGTTCAATGGTAGTCCTTCTGTCTGTCTGTCTCTCCATCCATCTCTGGCCATCCTGGCTTGCCCTTCCCTTTTGGATCTGCAAAGATCCCATCGAATAAAATTCCTTTGATTGGGTGGAAATCAGGGAGGCTGGGCACCCTCGACAGGAGCTTGTCTAATGAGCAATATTGAGTATTTCATTCATTAAAATGAATTTCTGCATGTAATCTTCCAAATCAAATCGTTTTCCACGAGAAACGCGATGAGAAAAAAAACAACCCACCCAAATGTGAGGAATCCAGTTCTTAACTTTAGAGGGTTTTTTTTCCCCTTCCCCATTGAATAAATTCAATTGTATTTGTAATAAATCCAACCAAAATAAACAGGCTTCCCCCCTCCCGCACCCCCCTTCTCCTAGCTAGGCGTCTTCCCATCTCTTCCCCCCCCCTCAGCCCCCCCCCCAAATCTCAGCTGCTGCAGGAGTTCGTATTTGTTATCCGATGACATCCCCCCCAGCTATTAATTTCATAAAAGATCACGGTTCCTCCAGATGCTCTTTAAAAGAAACATGTCTCGGGAGGATGGGAACATTTAGTTAATAATTTAACGCTGGGCTCTCTGCAGTTTTCACCCCCCCTAACCCCAACCCCCCATTTTTTTTTTTCCTTTTTTCTCCCGACCCAAAACACAATCGATGGGACAAACAATTGGCGAATAGAAGTTTCCTGGAGGGATTTTTTTTGTTTTTGTTTTATTTTGCAAAGACATGGATGAGAATATGAACTAAGGATGGCTTTAGGGATAGATAGATAGATAGATAGATAGATAGATAGATAGATAAGATAGATAGATAGATAGACAGAAAGAAAGAAGGAAATAAATACGGATAGACAGACAGACAGACAGAAAGAAGAAATAGATAAAAATAGGGATAGATAGATGATAGATAGATATAGATAGAAATAGGGATAGATAGGAAGAAATAGGGATAGATAGATAGATAAATAGAATAGACAGACAGACAAAGAGAAAGAAAGAAAAAAGAAAAAATAGGGATACATAAATAGGAATAGGGATAGATAGATGATAGATAAACAGACAGACAAAGAGAAAGAAAGAAAGAAGAAAAAATAGGGATAGATAGATGATAAATAGATAGATAGATAGATAGATAGATAGATAGATAGATAGATCTAGCTAGCTAGCTAGACAGAAAGAAAGAAGGAAATAAATAGGGATAGACAGACATACAGAAAGAAAGAAGAAATAAATAGATAAAAATAGGGATAGATAGATGATAGAGAGATAGAGAGATATAGATAGAAATAGGGATAGATAGAAAGAAATAGGAATAGATAGATAAATAGATAGACAGACAGACAAAGAGAAAGAAAGAAAGAAGAAAAATAGGGATACATAAATAGGAATAGGGATAGATAGATGATAGACAAACAGACAAAGAGAAAGAAAGAAAGAAGAAAAATAGGGATAGATAGATGATAGATAGATAGATAGAGATCGATAGATAAGATAGAGGCAGACAGAGACAGACAGAAATAGGGATGGATAAATGGATGGATGGATGGATAGATAGATAGAAAGAAAGAAATAGATAGATATAGATAGAGGGATAGTTAGATAAACATAGATAGATAGATATAAACAGAGATAGATGATTGATTGATTTAGACGGTTGTAAAAGGGAGTTTTTATATACACACACACCAACACAAATATGTGTGTGTGTGTGTGTGTGTGTATCTATGTAGTCCTCGACTTACAACGGTTCACTTAGTGACCATTCAAAGTTACAAAGGCACTCGAAAAAGTGACTTACAACCATTTTTCACACTTACGACTTTGCGGCTGTCATAAGTTGAGGACAAGCTGTGTATACAAACACCTACAGACACACCCACCCACCCACAAAGACTCTCTCTCCCTCTTTTGCAGGGACACACACGCAGGGAGAAATGTGTACAAACCCTAAATCAATGCAAGTGGCTAGAAATAATTGTTTCATTTTCGACAGGAAATGTTCAAGATACTATCGGATGCGCCGACCCGTATCGCGGCTGTTTTTTGAAGACTGCACTGTACAACGTGACATTTATTGACAGTCTGATGTTCAGCCTCAGGGCTCTGGATATCATTATTATTACTATTTTTCCCCCCGTTTCTTTTTTTTCTGATCGTTCGCTAGGGAAATGTTTAAAACTCGAGATATCGGGGTTTTTTTTAAAGCTACCGTATTGTTTGTAGATGAGTGCAAGGGGAAAAAAAAATCTGCGCAGAAGCACAAAATACACGAAGGGAATATCAGGCTTTCGTGAAAATAATGCACAATTCTCCTTTTTTTTTTCTGCTTTAAGATACCACTTAAGATGGTGATTTTATGAAGAGTTAGAAAAAGAGGTAGAAAGTAGAAATTGGGAAAACAGTATTATGTACACTGATCAGGGGTGAAATGCTACCGGTTCGCATCGGTTCGGGGGAACCGGTAATATTAAAAAAAGTTACCAGTTCGGGCGAATCAGTAGTTTAAAAAAAGCTACCGGTTCATCAGAACAGGTATTTCTGATGATCAGCTGAGCCACGTGGTTTATATTTGCTAGCGAATCTAAATCGCGCGGCACAGCTGTTTCCCCCCCCCGCTGTTCTACTTACCTTGTCAAGCCTTGTTTTTCCACGCGAAGTTTTTTTTATAATATAAATGTACATTTTCTTATACATAGTTAATCATACATGTATATATTTTCCTTAAAGAAAGCATTAAAATAAGACATTTTAATTACATTCGGAGTTGCTCTTCTACCTTTTCTTCCCTCTTTTCGCAACAAACCTTCTTCTCCTTCTTTCTTTCCCTTCCCAACCTCCGCTCCTCTCCTACTTTCTCCTTCCTCCTCTCCTCCCTCCCCACTTCCCCTTCCTTTCCCCCACTCCTCTCTTCTTTTCCCCCTTCTCCCCTTCTCCCCTACTCCTGTCCCCTACCCTTCCTTCCTCTCCTTTTCCCTTTCTTCCATTCCTCTCACTCCCTCTCCTCTTCCTCCCCTCTCCTTTCTATCTTCTTTGCTATATAATATTCTTCTTGTTTGGTATTCGAGCAACTCCTGTATTCTACTCATATATACTTTCTTTCAATTTCTTTTCAGATTTATTCTATTTATCAATATTATCATCATAATTGTACATTATTCAAACTGGTGGCAATCCGCAGAGGATTTCATCACTGGCACTGATATATAATAGAATATGTTATAATTACAAGGTGCACACAAATGATAGAAGTTATGATTAAGTTATGATTATGATTATGTATATCTAAATAGTATTATTATTATTAGCATTGTGTATAAAGTATTTCGACCCAGACAATACACTGTTTGCTAAGTATTTATGGATGTTAAAGAAAAAAACTATAAATAAAATTTTATACACACACACACACACACACACACACACACACATAACCTCATCCATGGGAACTGTAGTACCTCTGCGGAACAATTAATGAAGTCTAGAAATATTGGAAATAGCTCAAGGAAATTATCTCATTTTATCTCTGTGAGCTCCAAATGGAAATTTTGCGAGAAACTAAGAGAAAAGCTTGCAAAAAAAAAAAAAAAAAAAGAAAAGAAAAAGAAAAGAAAAAAAAAAAAAAGGTGGGATATTTAAAAAAAAATATCTAAAAGAATTCTTAGGAAAGATGCAAATTTTGCCTGTTCTTTGCAGCTGAGGTTTTATTTTAAAGCCAGTCTTTGAGAAAAGGGCCGCTGAGCTTCTTAAACTGGGCATATCCGAGTCATGATTTTGCGTTCATATAAAAAAGTACTTCTTTCTTTTTTTAAAAGAAAAGAATTTAATATTGAATTTATATTGGAATTGTGCTATTTTCTGGTAGGGTTTTTTTTTTTGCAGACAAAACATCAGCAAAATGCTAAATAGAAAACTACAGCAATCTGATCCCCTCTCAACTCATTTAAAAGGTTATATAATTCTATTTACTTAGCCAGGGAGAAAGTTTTGGTAAATCAGTAAAAAACATTTCTTGCAACCAATTTTTTATTTTCTTCCAGTATTTTTTTGGATTCTGGACAGAGCCACAACATTTCTAAGGAGTAGGATTGTACTGTAAATTCGTTTTAAATTGAGACTAAGGTAAAAACCTTTTGGGACCTATGAATTTTTGAGAGATTTCTGCAAATTCTCGTACGAAATCACTTAATCGCTTCCTAGAATAGATTTGTATAGTCCCTGCCTTAAAAAAAAACCCACCGCATTCCAACATTAGATCATTAGGATCTATTTAAACCAGTTTAAAATACAAAATCCAAACAGGGATTTCCATATGCGTCTGCCGAAATAATTTTTAGAATATTTGACAGAAATTATAGAATAATTATAATTATTAAATCATTAAATAATTGTAAGAATAATTAAAAGAAATAATAGAATACTTTTCGTTCTATATGCAGAATGACAGATCTCAAAACAAAAAAAATCTATACTAGTACAACTATATTAGAAACGGATTAATTTATCCATCTCTGCATTTCATTTTATGCCCGGGTTTGTGCAAATTTTGCTCTAAATTTAATCGATTCGACAATGAGGATTTTTTTTTTTTAAAGCAAGGATAAATGGTTTAAAAAAAAAAGAAAAAAGGTTTTAGGATGCTTTGAGTTTTCTGCAGGAAGTTTGTGACACAAAAAGGAAAGACAGATTAAAGCATCTAGAAATGCAGCAGTTTTATGGAATCTGGTTTTTTTTTTTTTGATACGATTTTTGATATCTTTGGGCATTTTTAAGAGGTCCATTTTCAGCCCTCTGCAAAAAAAAACGGCAGCCTCTTTCGAGCAAGTCTTTCAAAGCTTCTGCCGGTGGTTTATTAGCAGAGGATCGAAGCTCTGAGAAATAAATGAAATTTGTTTGCCACGACCACTCCATATGTTTTTATTTGATTTGCACTAATTTCTTTATTCAAAGGAATGCTGAACTGAAATACCTTCAAAACAACGCCTGACTCGGTTTTGGAAGAGCTGGGGATTTTTGGGGGGGGCAAACATGCCCCAAATATAATGCAATATAATAATAATAATAATAATAATAATAATAATAATAATAATAATAATACAAGAACAACAACAATTATACAATAAAGGCTGTAACAGAAGAGCCCTGGGTCCTGATATTTAATTGGGATAAGAAGATCCTGGGTGCGAGATCTACTCTCCCACCAAGATCCTTGGGATTTGGGCTTTCCTGGGAATGGGAAGGAGACGGTTGGCTGAAGGGGGTCTAAAATAAAATTGGGCATTTGGGGGGAAGCTGGTGGTGGGTGATTGAGTAAATTGTAAAGTATTGAGTCTAGATCGGGGCTGACTTCTATTCCCCCAATGTACAATACGGCATTTTTGTTCTTTGAATAATAAGGGAAGGAAGGAAGGAAGGAAGGAAGGGGAAAACCAAATCATTTGTAGTTAATTTGATGTCTGGAAAAAGGCAAATGCTGAGAATTGCACCCTTCTTCCCTCCTTCCCTTCTTCCTTTCCCCCCTTTCCTTCACTTCCCTTCTCTCTCATCCTTCTCTCCATTCCTTCCTTCTCCCCCTTCCCTTTTCCCCTTCCCTTCCCTTCTTTCTTTTTTTCTCCCTTCCTTCCTTCCCTCCCTCCTTCTCATTTCCTTCATTTCTTCTTTCCTCCCACCCTCCCTCTCCGGTCTCCTCCCACCTTCTCATTTCCATTTCCTTCTTCCCTTCGCTTTTCTCTCTCTCCCTCTTCCTTCCTTTTCCCCTTCCTTCCTTCCTCTTTCTTCCATCTTTCTCATTTCCATTTCATTCTTCCCGCCCTCCCTTCCTTCTCCCCTTCCCTTTTCCCTCCCCCCTCTTCCTTCCTTCCTTCCTTTCTCTTTCTTCCCTCCTTCTCATTTCTATTTCATTCTTCCCTCCTTCCCTTCCCTCTGCCCCTTCCTTTCCCTCCCCCTCCCCTCCCTCCCCCTTCTTTCCTTCCTTTCTTCCTCTTTCTTTCTTTCTTTCTTTCTTTCTTTCTTTCTTTCTTTCTTTCTTTCTTTCTTTCTTTCTTTCTTTCTTTCTCCCTTCCTTCCTTCTTCCTTCCTTCCTTCCCTCCCTCCTTCTCATTTTCTTCCTTCCTTCTTTCCTCCCTCCTTCTCATTTCCATTTCATTCTTCCCTCCCTCCCTTCCCTCTCCCCCTTCCCTTCCCTTCCCTTTTCCCTCCCCCTCCCTCCCTCTTCTTTCCTTCCTTCCTTCCTTCCTCTTTCTCTTTCTTTCTTTCTTTCTTTCTTTCTTTCTTTCTTTCTTTCTTTCTTTCTTTCTCTCTCCCTCCCTCCCTTCCTTCTTTCCTTCCTTCCTTTCCTTCCCTCCCTCCTTCTCATTTCCTTCCTTCCTTCTTTCCTCCCTCCTTCTCATTTCCATTTCATTCTTCCCTCCCTCCCTTCCCTCTCCCCCTTCCCTTCCCTTTTCCCTCCCCCTCCCTCCCCCTTCTTTCCTGCCTTTCTTCCTCTTTCTTTCTTTCTTTCTCTCTCTCTCTCTTCCTTCCTTCCTCCTTCCTTCCTTCCCTCCCTCCTTCTCATTTCCTTCCTTCCTTCTTTCCTCCCTCCTTCTCATTTCCATTTCATTCTTCCCTCCCTCCCTTCCCTCTCCCCCTTCCCTTCCCTTTTCCCTCCCCCTCCCTCCCCCTTCTTTCCTTCCTTCCTTCTTTCTTTCTTTCTTTCTTTCTTTCTTTCTTTCTTTCTTTCTTTCTTTCTTTCTTTCTCTCTCTCTCTCTCTCTCTCCCTTTCTTCTGTCCTCTTTCCTTCCTTCCTTCGTTCCTTCCCTCCCTCCTTCTCATTTCCTTCCTTTCTTCTTTCCTCCCTCCCTCCCTCCCTTCCTCCCTCATTGCTGTGCACAAGCCCAGTGACTTTTCTCAGGGTTTTCTCAGACTTTTCCTTCCTGCAAAGGGCCCTGCGCCAACCCTGAGCCTGAAAAAAGCCCACTCCCCAAATATGCCCCATCCACAAGACCCCTCCACCCTAGGCAGCCTTTTTGCAAAGCTCTCTTCTATGCAAAAAAAAAAAAAAAAGAGGGGTGGGTAAGCGGGTGGGCAAAACAGCCAGGATGTCTTCCTTGTCACCTGGCGGAGAAGCCTTTGAGCCCCCCTTGATGTGCCAGGACGAGGAGGGGGCAGCCACATTAAAAGCTTTTTCTCGGCTGCAATTTCCAAGGCTGATTTGAGAGGGGGGGTATTATTTGAGGGGGGGGGGCTCATCCAGCCAGTGACCCTCTTGGAACGTGCAGCTGATGGCCGACATAAGGGGCTTTTATGCGATTTTTGGCTCGTCTTCCTGACTGCCAGGGATATAATGTCATATAGCTCCACTCCGTGCTGCAATCATAATAAACTCTGGGCTAAAGTGGGTGGGTGGGTCGGAGAGAGGGAAGGGTGTGGGGGGGTGGGGGGGCTTGTGACCCATCCCTCAGGTAGACAGAAGTATAAAACCAGAGGCGGCCTCCTTAAAGGAGGGCAGGGTTGGCACGGGGCCCATGGCTCTGCAAAAGTGAAAGAAAGAGGGTAAAAAGGTTTATTTGCTTAATGGGAAGGGGCCGAGCCCACCACCCCTGGGGTTACGAAAGCAGGCGGCATTTGAGGTTTGGGGCCGTGAATTTCCCTCCGGTAAATAATCACAGTAAACAGCACTTAATGGGGTCACTAAATGGCTTCAGATTGGCTGGTTTCCTTTCTTTTTCTTTCTTTCTTTCTTTCTTTCTTTCTTTCTTTCTTTCTTTCTTTCTTTCTTTCTCTCTCTCTCTCTCTCTCTCTTTCCTTTTTTCCTTCAATCCTGCCTTTTCCTTCCTCCATTCCCTCCTCTTTCCTTCCTCCATTCCTTCCTCTTTCCTTCCTTCCTTCCCTCCCTCCCTCCTCTCTTTCTCTCTCACTCTTCCTTCTAACTTTCTTTATCCGTCCACGAATTTTCCTTCCTTCCTTCTTCCTTCCCTATCTGCTCTCCTTCCTTCCTTCCTCTTTCCTTCCCTTCCCTTCTCTGTCCCTCTCCCTTCCTTCCTTCCTTCTTCCCTTCCTTCTTTCTCTTTCTCTTTCTCTCTCTCACTCTTCCTTCTTCTAACTTCCTTCCTCCTTCCACTAATTTTCCTTCCTTCCTTCTTCCCTCCCTATCTGCTCTCCTTCCTTCCTTCCTCTCTCTTCCCTTCTCTGTTCCTCTCCCTTCCTCCCTTCTTTCCTCCCTCCCTCCCTTCTCTCTTTCTGTCTCACTCTTCCTTTTTCTAACTTTCTTCCTCTTTCCGCTAATTTTCCTTCCTTCCTTCCTTCCTTCCTTCCTCTTTTCTTCCCTTCCCTCTTCACCCCTTTCCTTCCCTTCCATCTTCATTCTTCCCTTCCCTCTCCCTCTCCCTTCCTTCTTTCCTTTCTTCCTCCCTCTCTTCTTTCCTTCCTTCTCCTCCTAGCTTCAGTCCTCATCCTACAGGTTGTCTCAAAGGCATTTTCCTGGATACGCTACTTTTCTCTATGCAAACTTCCTTTCTTGAAAATACAGTGACTATTCCACCTCCTGCCAAAACAGCCTGAGAGCACATTAATTTTCCTTTAAACAGATTTAGCATCTTGATTACCGCCTGTGGCTGGGTGAACTTTAGGCTGGGGACACCAAGGTTGTTCAACACCTAGCTTGAGCGGGATATTGGTCTCGATTTGCTCCCAGCTCCGACTTTGGGGACCTGGATAAATAAACGAGCCAGGTATGTACAAGTAGTCCTGGACTTATAACCACAACTGAGCCCAACATTTCCTCTGCTAAGCGAGACAGCCGAGTTTTGCCCCGTTTCATCCACCTTCTCTTGCCACACTTGTTTAGTGAATCACCACAGTTGTGTCAGTCACACGGTTGCTAAACGAATCTGGCTTCCCCGTCGACTTTGCTGGTCGGAGGGTCGCCGACGGGGATCACGTGACACACACACACCCCAGGACGCTGCAACCGTCATAAATAGGGGTCCAAATGTAAATCACGTGACCCCGGGAACGTCGCGACCCTGTCACAAATACGAGTCGGTTGCCAAGCCTCTGAATTCCGATCATTTGTATTGTTTTTATTTCGTTTCCTAGTACGGTTTGTGTTGGTTCTATCACTAGGTGTTGTATCTTATGATTTATGGTGAATGTATTTTTATGTATGACTATGATCATGATTTATCACTTGTAACTTTTATGTACAATGAGAGCTTATGCACTGGAGATAAATTCCTTGTGTGTCCTGTTCTGTTCTGTCCTTTCCTATTCTATTCTAATCCTATATTTTATTATTCAGTCTATTCTATTCTAATTCTATTCTATTTCTATATTTTATTATTTATTCTATTCTATTCTAATTCTGTATTTTATTATTAATTCTATTCAATTCTAATTGTATATTTTATTATTCATTCTATTTTATTCTATTTCTATATTTTATTATTTATTCTATTCTATTCTATTCCTATATTTTATTATTCATTCTATTTTATTCTAATTCTATATTTTATTATTCAGTCTATTCTGTTCTAATTCTATTCTAATTCTATATTTTATTATTCAGTCTAATCTGTTCTAATTCTATATTTTATTAGTCATTCTATTCTATTCTAATTCTATATTTTATTAGTCATTCTATTCTATTCGGTATTCTATTCTATTCTATTTCTGTATTTTATTATTCATTCTATTTTATTCTAATTCTATATTTTATTATTCAGTCTATTCTGTTCTAATTCTATTCTAATTCTATATTTTATTAGTCATTCTATTCTATTCTAATTCTATATTTTATTAGTCGTTCTGTTCTGTTCTGTTCTATTTTTTATTCTATTCTATTCTGTCAGGCAAAAAAATCCACACGCGCTCTCTCTTATTTCCCACTGAGTTACCCGGTTTTCCTTTCCCGCTCAGCTGCCGAGGGAGGTCTCCGGGTTCGGCTGTTCGGTTTAATGTCTCTCCCTTATCAGATCAAAAGCGGGGTTGAAATTTCCTTCTCTGGATTCCTCCTATTCTTCCTCCATTCATTCAATTCATTCTTCCTTCCTCTGGGCTGAAAGCTAAGCTCCATTCAGCGGGCGGGCCGCGGGGGCCTCCATTCTTAACTCTCGACCCCACGTCGTGGCCGCCGGCTTTGATTTCAGGCCACCAAGCTCACAGGTGACAAAGTCTTTGGTTGGAGGGCCTTGGGAGTTGGGGGGCACAGGGGGCTTTTTTCCCCTGGGTTGCCAAAGGGCGGGCTGAGAAAGTTTCAAGGAAAAGGAGACGATAAGCAAGAGCAATTCTGGGCCCCGCTGTAATCCTAAAATGACTATCCTGTAATGCGTTGATTTATTTGGGTCCCGCTAAATTTATTCGGGTCCCGCTGCGTTACTATTATTCTTCGCATCTTTCTTGTTACCTGTCTCCCGGTCTTCTTATGACTACGACTTTGTCGCTTGTATCTTTACGAGTGATGTTGTTTTATTCAGTATCCCGGTATGATTTATGTTGAGGATGGCTTATTTAGTATCCCAGGACTGAAGGCTGTATCTCATGATTTATGATGAATGTATTTTTATGACGAGTTTGATCATGATTTGTCACTTGTTGCTTGTATGTACACTGGAAACAAATCCCTTCTGTGTCCAATCACACTTGGCCAATAAAGAATTCTGTTCTGTTCTGTTCTGTTCTGTTGTTCTGTTCTGTTATGCCCTACTCTACTCTACTCTACCTTACTCTACCCTACCTTACCCTACTCTATTCTATTCTCTATTCCATTCTACTCGACTCTACTCTTCTCTACTCTACTCTACCCTACCCTACCCTACCCTACCCTATTCTATTCTCTATTCCATTCCATTCTACTCTACTCTACTCTACTCTACTCTACTCTACTCTACTCTACCCTACCCTACCCTACCCTATTCTATTCAATTCTATTCTCTATTCCATTCCATTCCACTCCACTCCACTCCACTCCACTCTCTATTCCATTCTACTCTACTCTACTCTACTCTACTCTACTCTCTATTCCATTCCATTCTACTCTACTCTACTCTTCTCTACTCTACTCTACTCTACCCTACCCTACCCTACCCTACTCTATTCTATTCTCTATTCCATTCCATTCTACTCTACTCTACTCTACTCTACTCTACCCTACCCTACCCTATTCTATTCTATTCTCTATTCCATTCCATTCCACTCCACTCCACTCCACTCCACTCCACTCCACTCCACTCTACTCTCTATTCCATTCTACTCTACTCTACTCTACTCTACTCTACTCTACTCTCTATTCTATTCCATTCCATTCTACTCTACTCTACTCTACTCTACTCTACTCTACTCTACTCTATTCTCTATTCTCTATTCCATTCTACTCTACTCTACTCTACTCTCAGTAGTTGGGGCAACTGAAGGACGGCAAAATGTTGCTTTGGAATGACTTTTGACAGTCCTGGGTCACTCAGTAGCACAGTGGTTGGCTTCAATTTTTTTTACTACCGGTTCCGTGGGCGTGGCTTGGTGGGCATGGCATGGCTTGGTGGGCATGGCAGGGGAAAATCTGTAAAATCTCCATCCCCACCCCACTCCAGGGGAAGCAGACTGTAAAATCTCCATTCCCTCCCCACTCCAGGGGAAGGATACTGCAAAATCCCCGTTTCCTCCTGATCAGCTGGGATTCGGGAGGCAGAGAATAGATGGGGGCGGGGAGCCAGTCAGAATTTTGACTACTGGTTCTCCGAACTACTCAAAGTTTCCGCTACCGGTTCTCCAGAACTGGTCAGAACCTGCTGAAACCCACCTCTGCAGTAGCATGGGAATCAACCGGAGGATGTTGGTTTGGCTAGTTAGCCGTTTTTAATCGAGTTTATTTATTCTCTGTTTTGAGTCATTCTGGAATCAGGGAAGCTTGAATTGAATTAAGAAGGAAACACCCTCTCCTAAAGGAACAGGAAGGAGTTACCTGTGATCAGATTCCTGCCTGAATTTGGCAGCAAATTGTTAAAAGAAACTTTTAAAAATTTTTAAAATGTTGCCTTCATTCAAAATAACAGAGTTGGAAGGGACCTCAGAGGTCATCTAATCCAACCCCCTGTTCAGGCAGGAGACCTTATACTACTCCAGACAAATGGCTCTCCAGTCTCTTCTTGAAAACTTGGAGCATCTACAACTTCCAGAGGGAAGCTATTCCATTTATCCATCTATCCATCCATCCATCCATCCATCCATCCATCCGCCTGCCTGTCATACATCTTATCTATCTCAGAATCATAGTATCCTAGGGCTGGAAGCGACCTTGAGGTCTTCTAGTCCAACCCCCTGCTAAGGCAGGAGACTTTATACCATTCCAGACAAATTGCTGTCCAATCTCTTCTTTAAAACCTCCAGTGATGGAGCGTTCACAATTTCCAGTGGCAAGTTGTTCCACTGGTTAATTGTTCTCACTGTCTGGGAATTTCTCCTTAATTCCAGGTTGCTTCTCTCCTTGATTAGTTTCCACCCGTTGCTTCTTCTCCTGCCTTCTTTGGTGCTTTGTGGCCCCTCTTCTTTGTGGCAAGATTCATGTTAAAAGAAAGTTCTGGAAAGGGAGCTCTCACATACACACACACACACACACACACACACCGTCCCCAAATGTTCTTAGGTGGAGAATCAAAAATAGACTGACAAACGTCGGTTGTGTTCTTCCACAAAAACGCCCGCCTGGTCTCCTCCTTCTCAAGAGTTGAGAAAGGAAAGGGGACCACCCGGACGAGCCCAACGTCACTTGTGGGCAGCTCTGCCGGGGAGATAAAAGCTTTCTTCCACCCCTGCTTTCCAAAACCTGGGATTTGAGGGATGTCATTTGCAAGATTGGCACGGCGGGGGATGCCTTTTGTGTTGGTGTGACATTGAAGTTGTGGAGAACGTGGGGCCGATGAACCTTTTCTTTGTTTCCCCTTCTAAAAAGATTTTTTTAAAAAAGAGAGAGGAATAGGTGGGCGTTTGGATGCTTAATGTTTGCCCATGAGTTCGATTTCAGAGGCGAGAATTGCTCGGCAGTTCCCGAGCCTGGGTAAGCATTCGGCTCCATTGACCCCCATCGGTCCTCCTGTGGTACGTTCCGCGGGAGGTCCACCTATGCATTCTCTTCCAGGCCCTGGAAGAGACCACTGCTGAGATAGGGGGGCAGCCCGGGACTCTTCTTGTGAATGCAAGGAGACAATGGAGCATACGTAGATGACAAAGAGATGTCGGGATCTCGGAGGAAGAAGGAGTTGAGGGCGACCCCGCTTCCCAGCGGGGCCTCCTCTGCTGAAAAGACAGCGGCATCGGCCTGCGGAGAGGGGTCGCCTCAGCCTCAATGAGGTCTTCCAAGCTGCGAAGTCAACCCAGTGTCTGCCCCATCCAGTCTCGGGAAAAGGGTCTCAAGCGATGGCCTGCTCTTTCAAAGCCGGGGAGCCATATCGCCCCACAGAGCCATGGGGCGGCTTTGACCCTCTTCTGCAGCCCTGATCTTAAGGGCCGCTTGAGCGGGAGGGAGGCAGGCCTGACATTCTCCATCGGCAAGCAACGTTACCACCGGCTGCCCAAATGATGACGATGATGGTTTGCAAAGCGTTCCAAGCTGGTTAAATGCTGGTCAGCAGATCCAGGTTACTGGACAACCTAGACGCGTGATGGCGAACCTAGGACACGCGTGCTACAGCTGACAGGCGGAGCCCTCTCGGCAAACACGGGAGCTCAGCTCAGCTCCACCACGCATACATGCGTGAGTCCCGCTGACCAGCTGATTTTCGGGTGCCTGCAGTGCATGTGGGAGATGTGCTATGCATGTCTGGGGGGGTTCGCGTACACATGCGTACGGGAGGAGTGCAGTGGGTGTGGCGAGGCTCCTCCGTGGCCTGTTTTTCATCCCAGGAGGCTGCAGGGAGGCCTACTAGGCCCAAAATGGGGCGGCGGGGGGGGGGGGTGTCGCGTGCATATGCGCGGGGGGGCGGGAAAAGCATGGGACTTGTGCATGCATGCATTGCATTATGGGTGCTGGCATCTCAAATCTTCGCCGGTTCATTTGTGCTCAACTCTCCGTAAACGTTACGCTCCGTTTCCTTGTCTTTCGGAATTCCATCCTTCGGTCCCTTCCTCCTTTCGAAACGGTTTTAAGCCTGGATCTCAGGATTTCTCATCGGGGGTCTATCGGAAGTGGGCTTCACATACTGTCACAACCGGTTCGCCCAGCACCGGAAATGTGAGAGCACGCGCCATCCACGACATCAAACAACACGGCAATTCGCTCGCCCGTACCGTCCACATAAAAAACACAGGGATATAGGATGGGATTGGCCAGGCGGGTGGATGGGACGGCCACCCGCAGGTCGCTAGTACCAATTCGCCCGAATCGGTCCGAACCGGCTGAATTCCACCTCTGGCATGTATGAATGATGGGATTTTTCTCGGGGTGGAAGGACTTAAAATTTACACTGATAGCAGAGTAACTGGCACAGGCCTGACTTTCTGAATGGTTAACCGTCTCTAAATCCCTTATCCCCTCGATAAAAAAAAATAATGGATGCTATAATTAAAAATTCCTTCAATCATCTTCAATTCGGTTCACTGGTCAAAACCGAACCGTTCAAATCCTAAGCAAGGAGAGAAGAGCTGGTAAGGGAGCATCTGAATGTATGTTAATATGTCCTTATTATAGGTTTAATCTTCAATTCCGTTCACAGTCTGGGATTGGTAAAAATTAACAATTCACCAGTTTTTAAACCAAGGATCTAAGAACTGTTAAGGTAGCTACCGCCGTAAGTGCGAGGATGGGATGTAAGTCGCTGTTTTTCAGCGCCGCCATAGTTTCAGAGGTTGGCTGAAGGAATGGTTGTTAAGGCGTGGACTACCTGGGAAGGGGGGACAGAGAGACCCCGTTCAGATAACGGGGAGTGGGAGTGTGTGTGTGTGTGTGGGGTGTTATCTGCCAAAGAGCCGCTTGGCTGGGCCTCGAGAATGGAAGACGCTCCCACCGACGATGGGTGAAAACCGATCTTGTCAAGAGCTATTTTCTTCGGCAGACAAAACCGACATTGTCAGTTCTGGAGGCTCACGTGTGGCCTTGGCGGGGTCCCAAAGACCACCTTTCGGCCTCTGGCCAGCCAGCCCTGAGACAAAGCAGAGCCCCCCTCTCAGCTGTCATGTCTCTCGGGAGCCGATGAAAAGAGGTGGAGAGGACCCAATAATGCTGCCGAAGAGATAACCCTCAAGAGGAGACCCAAAAGGTCTGACTATCTCTCTCTCTTTCTCTCTCCCCCCCCTCTCTCTCAGAAGGATTTCACACCAGAGGGTGGCTTCTAAATAAGATCTGGATAAAGGTTTTCTCTCTGGAAGGAGGGAGAGAAAGAGAGGGGGGGAAGAGAGAGAGAAAGAGAAAGAGAGAGAAAGAGCAGGAGAGAGAGAAAAGAGAGAGAGAGAGAGAGAGAGAAAGAGAAAGAGGGAGAGAAAGAAAGAGAAAGAGAGAGAGAAAGAGAGGGAGGGAGAAAAAGTGAGAGAGGGGGAGAGAAAGTGAGGGAGAGAAAGAGAAAAAGAGGGAGAGAGAGAGAGAAAGAGAAAGAGAGAGGGAGAGAAAGAAAGAGAAAGAGAGAGAGAGAAAGAAGGAAAGAGAGAGAGAGAAAGAGAGGGAGAAAAAGTGGAAGAGGGGGAGAGAAAGTGAGGGAGAGAAAGAGAAAAAGAGAGGGAGAGAGAGAGAAAGAGAGAGAGGGAAAGAAAGGGGGAGAGAAAGAGAGGGAAAAAAAGAGAGCGGGAGAGAGAGAGAGACAGAAAGGGAGGGAGGGAGAGAAAGTGGGAGAGGGGGAGAGGGAGAGAGGGAGGAGAGAGAGAAAGAGGGAGAGAAATAAAGAGGGTAGAGAGAGATGGAGAGAAAGAGGGAGGGAGGGATGAAGAGAGAGAGTGCGTGAAAGAGAGAGACAGAGAGGGAGAAAGAGTGAGAGAGGAAGAAAGAGAGATAAAAAGAGAGAGGGAGGGAGAGAAAGGGAGGAGAGAGGGAAAGAGAGAGAGAGAGAGAGAATGAAAGAGAGACACACACAGAGAGGGAGAAAGAGTCAGAGAGGGAGAGAGATATGATCCCAGGTCCCCCTGAGTTTGGGTCATGAAACAAGCTCAAGAGACCATCAAGGATCTCACAATCCTCCTCTTCTCCACAAACCCCGCTCCCTTCTAGCACTGATGGCGTTACCAATGTGGGTCCTGAAACGTCGGCAAGAAAAATCTGCCAAGCTCAGAGACCACCGAGGACCCCTCACGTCCAACCCTGAAGCTACCCATCTTCTCCTCGATTCATTTCTCCTTCGCTCTAGGTTGGGTTTCCTCTCCCGGATTCGTTTCCCACGGTTCTCTGAACCGGTTTCCAGCCTGAGCAGGGGGTTGGACTAGAAGACCTCTCGGGCTCCCCTTTTCCGACTCTGCTAGGCTTCGTTTAGAAATGCCCGGCGGATGAAGCTGTTATTAGACATGACCTCATTCGCTGAGGATCTCCGGCCAGCTACACGCTTGCTAGACCATCAAAAAACCTCGATGGAAAAGAATGTCAGATACGATCTTCAGCAAGATAGGAAAGGAGCAGCAAGGAAGGCCTGGTGGAAAAGATTACAGAGGGAAGCAAACACCAGAAAGAAACTCAACATCGTCCCTTGTTATTGTTATTATTATTATTTATTTATTTTTTTAGGGTAAAAACCAGATTTCAAGATTTTGTCACGAAGCCCCACAATTATTTGTTGATTTATTTGTATCCCGAGTTGATTATAACTCAAGGCGGCGAGCTTATCCAACACAGCTAGCCCCTCCTATTTTCCCCACAACGACAGCCCTGTAAGGCTGGGCTAAGAAAGAGGGACTGGCCCAACGTCACCCAGCTGGCTTTCACGCCTAAGGGAGGACTAGAACTCCCAATCTCCTGGTGACTGGCCCAACGTCACCCAGATTGCTTTCATGCTTAAAACAGGACTAGAACTCCCAATCTTCTGGTGATTGGCCCAACGTTACCCAGCTGGCTTTCATGCCTAAGGCAGGACTAGAACTCCCAATCTCCTAGTGATTGGCTCAACGTCACCCAGTTGGCTTTCATGCCTAAGGCAGGACTAGAACTCCCAATCTCCTAGTGATTGGCTCAACGTCACCCAGTTGGCTTTCATGCTTAAGACAGGACTAGAACTCCCAATCTCCTGGTGATTGGCTCAATGTCACCCAGTTGGCTTTCATGCCTAAGGCAGGACTAGAACTCCCAATCTCCTGGTGATTGGCCCAGTTACCCAATCGGCTTTCATGCCTAAGGCGGGACTAGAACTCCCAATCTCCTGGTGATTGGCCCAGTTACCCAATCGGCTTTCATGCCTAAGGCGGAACTAGAACTCCCAATCTCCTGGTGATTGGCCCAGTTACCCAATTGGCTTTCATGCCTAAGGCGGGACTAGAACTCCCAATCTCCTGGTGATTGGCCCAGTTACCCAATCGGCTTTCATGCCTAAGGCGGGACTAGAACTCCCAATCTCCTGGTGATTGGCCCAGTTACCCAATCGGCTTTCATGCCTAAGGCAGGACTAGAACTCCCAATCTCCTAGTGATTGGCTCAACGTCACCCAGTTGGCTTTCATGCTTAAGACAGGACTAGAACTCCCAATCTCCTAGTGATTGGCTCAATGTCACCCAGTTGGCTTTCATGCCTAAGGCAGGACTAGAACTCCCAATCTCCTGGTGATTGGCCCAGTTACCCAATCGGCTTTCATGCCTAAGGCGGGACTAGAACTCCCAATCTCCTGGTGATTGGCCCAGTTACCCAATCGGCTTTCATGCCTAAGGCGGAACTAGAACTCCCAATCTCCTGGTGATTGGCCCAGTTACCCAATTGGCTTTCATGGCTAAGGCGGGACTAGAACTCCCAATCTCCTGGTGATTGGCCCAGTTACCCAATTGGCTTTCATGCCTAAGGCGGGACTAGAACTCCCAATCTCCTGGTGATTGGCCCAGTTACCCAATCGGCTTTCATGGCTAAGGCGGGACTAGAACTCCCAATCTCCTGGTGATTGGCCCAGTTACCCAATTGGCTTTCATGCCTAAGGCGGGACTAGAACTCCCAATCTCCTGGTGATTGGCCCAGTTACCCAACTGGCTTTCATGCCTAAGGCGGAACTAGAACTCCCAATCTCCTAGTGATTGGCTCAACGTCACCCAGATGGCTTTCACGCCTAAGGCGGGACTAGAACTCTCAGTCTCCTGGTGATTGGTCTAAAGTCACCCAGCCGGCTTTTATGACTAGGCAGGACTTGAACTCGACGCTCTCCTGATTTCTAGGCTGGTGCTTTAACCACTAGATCAAACTGGCTAATAATGAAGTCAGATCTGTTTCTTAACTTGGCCTGTAGAGGATTCTTGTTTGTTACTTGATTTCTCCACCCACTTCTTGGTCTTCTCGGACTGTGGCCCATCTGCAGTGCCCGATTTAGGGCTCCTAAGAAACCGAAACACCTTTAGACCTGCTGTTTTATATCGCTTTTTTAAAAGGAAGCCCAATTTAATTCCCCCCGCGGGTCACTCGGAGAAACTTCAAAAGGAAATTAACGGGTTTCGGCCACACGCTGCAAGACCTACCGAGCTGGGTGTTGTTGCCTTTCCTTCTTTCTTTTTCTTTCTTTCTTTCTTTCTTTCTTTCTTTCTTTCTTTCTTTCTTTCTTTCTTTCTTCTTTCTTTCTTTCTTTCTTTCTTTCTTTCCTCCTTCCGTCCATCACATCTTTCCTTCCTTCCTATCCCTTCCTTCCTTCCTTCTTTCTCTCTCTTTTTCTCCCTCTCTTCCCTTCCTTCCGTCCCATCCATCACATCTTTCTTTCCTTCCTTCCTTCCTTCTCTCTTTCATTTTTTCTCTCTCTCTCCTTCCTTCCGTCCCATCCATCACATCTTTCTTTCCTTCCTATCCCTTCCTTCCTCCTTTCTCTCTCTTTCTTTTTCTCTCTCTCCCCTTCCTTCCGTCCCATCCATCACATCTTTCCTTCCTTCCTATCCCTTCCTTCCTTCCTTCCTTCTTTCTCTCTCTTTCATTTTTTCTCTCTTCCTTCCGTCATCACACCTTTCCTTCCTTTCTACCCCTTCCTTCTTTCTCTCTCTTTTGTTTTTTTCTCTCTCTTCTTCTTCGTTCCATCCTATCCATCACATCTTTCTTTCCTTCCTATCCTTTTCTTTCTTTCTTTCTTTCTTTCTCTCTTTCCTTCCTTCCGTCATCACACCTTTCCTTCCTTTCTACCCCTTCCTTCTTTCTCTCTCTTTTGTTTTTTCTCTCTCTTCTTCTTCCTTCCATCCTATCCATCACATCTTTCTTTCCTTCCTATCCTCTTCTTTCTTTCTTTCTTTCTTTCTTTCTTTCTTTCTTTCTTTCTTTCTTTCCTTTTCTTTCTTTCTTCTTTCCTTCTTTCTCTCTTTTTCTTTCTCTCTCTCTTTCCTTCCTTCTGTCCGTCTCATCTTTCCTTCCTTCCTTCCTTCCTTCTTTCCTTCCTTCCTTCTTCCTTCCTTTTTCTTTCTTTCCCTTCTCCCTTTTTCAAATTTAAACCACCCCAGCCGAAAGGAGTCTATAAATTTTGCAATAAGCGAAAAAAAAAGAGCTGCCACGTTCCCCTGTGTGCTTTTAAACCCACAAATATACCCACTCAGACAAAAGGCAAAATAAAATAAAATAAAGGAGAAGAACGATGCTTCGCTTAGCCTGAATCCAAATTACCTTTAACCCTACACCGGAGGGAAGTGAAACTTGTAATGTACCGGAGAGAGTTCTGAAGGTAGGGGCTTGGGTATCTCTCTCTCTCTCTCTCTCGTTCTCTCTCTCTTTCTCTCTCTCTCTCGTTCTCTCTGTCTCTCATTCTCTCTGTTTCTCTCTCTCTCGTTCTCTCTCTCTCATTCTCTCTGTTTCTCTCTCTCTCTTTCTCTCTCTCGTTCTCTCTGTCTCTGTCTCTCTCTCTCTCGTTCTCTCTGTCTCTCTCTTTCTCTTTCTCTCTCTCTCTCTCTCGTTCTCTCTCTCTCTCATTCTCTCTGTTTCTCTCTCTCTCTCGTTCTCTCTGTCTCTGTCTCTGTCTCTGTCTCTCTCTCTCATCTCTCTCTCTCTCTCTCGTGTGTGTGTGTGTAAAGGCTCTGTAGCTTCACAACCAAACGCAGGAGCTGAAAGGCTGCGCTCCAGCCTTGTAGTACCTACACCGAGGCTGATATCTTGACTGCTGAGACAGCTATAAAATATTTTAACAGTTTGGGGCTGCCTCGCTGGAGGTGTGGGGAGGGAGGGGGGCAGAAATCCCTGCCTATCTAAGACAAACTGAGCCCCTGTGAAAGGAGGCTCTGTGCCGGAGAGGCTCTCAATTGTTTCTAAATTCTGTTTTTACAAGAAGTGGGCTGATTTATAGGCTCTGGGAGCTGGCCGGGCAGGGAAGGGAGCAATGATGTAAGTAAAGCGGAGTAAATCAACCGGCGATTTATGCCTGGCTCTCGGTTTCCCACCCCTGGCGCTGAGACTTCCCGAATGAGCCCCTAGGATTCTCCCCGGGGGCTGAGCGGAACGCGCTTCGATCTGTCAGGATAGAGCCCGGAAGGGACCTCGGAGGTCATCTAGTCCAACTCCAGCTCAAGCAGGAGACCCTAGACCATTTCGATCAATCCATCCACCCATCAGAATAGAGCTGGAAGGGAGCTTGGAGGTCTTCTAGTCCAACCCCAGCTCAAGCAGGAGACCCTAGACCATTTCAATCAGTCAATCCATCCATCCACCCACCCATCCATCCATCCATCCATCCATCCATCCATGAGAATATAGATGGAAGGGACCTTGGAGGTCTTCTAGTTCAACCCCTGCTCGAGCAGGAGATCCTAGATCATTTCAATCAGTCAAACAATCAATCAATCAAATTCTCTCTATGTCTCTCTCTTTTCTTTCTTTCTTTCTCTCTCTTTCTTTCCCTCTCTCTCTTTCTCTTCCTCTCTCTCTCTTTCTCTCTCTTTCTCTCTTCCTCTTCCTCTTTCTCTCTTCCTCTTTCTCTCTTCCTCTCTTTCTCTCTTCCTCTTCCTCTCTTCCTCTCTTCCTCTTTCTCTCTCTCCCTTCCTCTCTTTCTCTTTCTCTCTTCCTCTCTCTCTCTCTCTTCCTCTCTTTCTCTTTCTCTCTTCCTCTCTTTCTCTTTCTCTCTTCCTCTCTCTCTCTCTCTCTCTCTTCCTCTCTTTCTCTCTCTCTCTCTCTCTTTTTGAATAGCCGATGCCTGCTCAAAATCGTGGTCTGCACGGATGTTGAGCAATTCCAAGGCAATGTAGCTGCGTCTTTTTTGGTCTTACTTTGCCTACTAAATCCGTGCAACCGCTCCCTCCTTAGAGATCCGTGTGTGTGTGTGTGTGTGTGTGTGTGTGTATATATATATATATATAAGTTGACCACAAGGCAGGTGACAATATGTCTCACAACCTCGGGTGCCTGTCTCCTAACAGTGGGACGATTGTTGAAGGGAAATCTGGATTTTATTACAGGCCAGGGATGGCTCCAATTCCCGCACTGGATTGGGGTGGGGGGGGCTCCGTCTGTGTGGGGGGGTGTTGGGGTGAGATTAACCCTTCAGTTGCTTTAAGCTCTATAAACATCCCCCCTTTCCCCCCCTCCCATTTGAGTTAGACTTCAAGATGTGCATCTTTAGGAGGCGATAAACAACTTGCTAGCTTGGGATTGAAATTTATTTATTATTTTTTTTTTAAAAAAAGAGAGAATTCTAATGTCTCCGTTTTTAATCAAATCTGCTGAGCTGACCAGAGCGATCCTTGGGCCTCTTCGAACGCTGCGTTCGCTAACCTCGTGTTCTTGGAGCTGAAAGGGATGCCCTTGAGGTCATCCGGTCTGACCCAGCATGCAAATTAGAGCGTCCCAAATCCAAATGAAAGTTATCCCAACCAGATGGTCCTCCTCTCTTTCAACGCACAGAGTGAGGCCCTTCAAAGTGCTCTAAATGTTACAAAGGGTGTGTGTATCTTTCTTTCTTTCTTTCCTATTTCCTTCCTTCTTCCCCTTCCTTTCTTCCCTCCTTCCTTATTTCCTATTACTATCTTTCTTTTTGTTTCCCTTCCTTCCTCCTCCCTCCCTTCTTCCTTTCCTTCCTCTTCATCTTTTCTTTCCTTCCTTCTTTTCTTCCTTCCTTCCTTCTCCCACCCACCTTCCTCTCCCTCTCTCCCTCTCCTCTCTCTCTTTCTCTCTCTCTCTCTGTGTGTGTGTGTACACAACCCTCAAGGTGGCGTATGATCTAACCAGAATTGACTGGTCTTCCTTCCTTCCTTCCTTCCTTCCTTCCTTCCTTCCTTCCTTCCTTCCTTCCTTCCTTCCTTCCTTCCTTCTCCCTCTCCAGTATGTGTGTGTGTACACAACCTTCAAGGTGGGGTACCTACGATCCAACAAAAATTGACCGGAAAGATTTACATCCTATCGCACAAACTTCTGCTGATCTGACCTAAAACTACCTTGGCCTTCCCTGCAGCTTTATCACGCTGTGGGGCTCATTTAGCAGGAGGTTCATTCCAGATGAAATTAAAAATGAAAAGAGGACTATATTTTCATTTCTGCCAGGAAGAGAAAGGCTCTTTTCTGGGTGGTGGTTTTTTTTTTTTTTTTTTTAAACATTTGGCAGGGTGAACCTCGAGCATTTCTTGTCGTGGAGAAATTTGAGAAGTGGGGGACAACGGTCTCCGACGAATAAAACCGAAACCAGATCCAGTTCTGCTTTTTTCTGCCTGTTAGATTTGCTCCCCGTGGAGGCTCTCAGATATATAGAGATTAAGCAGTGAAAATCTGCTCGAGCGCACAGGAATGTTTAGCTAAGCTAGAACTCGGAGTAGACCAAAATAAAATAAAATAAAATAAAATAAAAATATCACTCTTACATTTCATTCCCCATTTTATTTAAAACATCAACGCATTTCAGGAGAGATTTGCTAATTTGGGTCAAATCTTTCACCAAACCGAATTGACATTCTCATCTCATTTTTAAAAAAAAATTTTTTGCAGTGATTCAATTAGAATTTAAGTATAAAAGGTAAAGTACATATGTGCTAGTCGTTCCCGGCTCTAGGGGGCGGTGCTCATCTCCGTTTCAAAGCCGAAGAGCCAGCGCTGTCCGAAGACGTCTCCATGGTCATGTGGCCGGCATGACTCAACGCCAAAGGCACTCGAAAGGCTGTTCCCTTCCCACCAAAGGTGGTCCCTATTTTTCTACTTGCCTTTTTTATGTGCTTTCGAACCGCTAGGTTGGCAGAAGCTGGGACAAGTCACGGGAGCTCACCCCATTCCGCGGCACTCGGGATTCGAACCGCCGAACTGCCGACCTTTCGATCGACAAGCTCAATGTCTTAGCCACTGGGCCACCGCGTCCCCTAGAATTTAAGTATAACTCAATATAATTGCTTCTGCATCCAACCCATATCTGGTTTTTATTTTATTTTATTGATATAAGAGAAGAATCATTAAAAAGGAGAGGATGATCAGGTCTCTTTAGACGAATTCCATTCTGATTTTCAAAGATCGGGGTTGACTAACATCAAATTTCCCACTCTTGCACGCTTAAGATAATCACTGGGTCAGCTAGGCTTATTAATCAACTACGGCCCTTAATTAACGCTTTAATTCCTTAGGTTGCTTCCAATTCCAGGGGGAAAAAAAAAATAGATACGAATCGGAAGGTTATCTCGGGATAAGGATACGCAGGAAAAGCTCGGGTTCTGTGAAATTTTTACGAATTTGCACTTAGACAAGCCGCTTTTTACCACCATTCCTGGACAAGCCTGTTTCGGGTTTTCACGGCATATGTTTTTAAAAGATGTGGCGTGGTGCGGCCCACGTGGTTAATGTACGGGGCTTTTCCTGAAATTGAATCAGGCAACTGTAAAGAATTTTTACAGATTGCAATCGGCCAGGCCTACCCGAGCCTGATTTCCAGAGAGAAATCCATGCTCGGCGATGGCCGCATCACGCCAATCCTTCCTACGTATCGCCGTTCACGCGGCCCAAATATGTTGCAAAGAATTTTTTCGCTGGCTTCCAAGCATTACACCGAGCATCTCTCTCAGGAACGCTCGTCTTCGGAGCCCTGGACCGAAATGCTTGTAAATGTGTGGCTTTGAGGGATCAGGAATAAAATCCACACTACTAAGGAAGTGGTGAATGCCTTCAGCTCGCTCTTTCTTTCTTTCTTTCTTTCTTTCTTTCTTTCTTTCTTTCTTTCTTTCTTTCTTTCTTTCTTTCTTTCTTTCTTTCTTTCTTTCCTGTTCTTGCGGACAGGTATCCTGCTCCTGGACCAACTTAGGCCCAAAGAGGACACTCTGTTTAGGAGAAGGGTCTATAAAAAAGAGGGTTGCAATGGGTGGAGCCCTGTAATCTGCTCTTTTTGGCCCCCTTTTTCTCGCAATGGTCTGTGGGAAAGACGTCGGAGAAGAGACGCAGATCAGATACCGGTCAGATAAGAGGCTGCTGAGCCCTCAGAAGGAAAATGAGCATGGGGAGCATCTCAGAAGGGACCCTCTCTAGTTTCTTTGGCTGTAAAGAGGAGGGGGAAGAAATATTGTAATGGGAAGTTGGAAAGGCCTTGGGAGACAGGAGGAAGAATCGCAGACTAGACAACGGTCTCGAAAACGTAGCTAAATAGGACAGCGTTACATCCAGGCATGGGCCCACTCGCAGTCGCTGCTACCACTTCGTTCAAACCGGCTGAATACCACCTCTGATCTTCTCATCCGAAAAACTTTCCAGGCTGCCTCCCCTCGACAAAGATGAGGATGATTCAAAAACCTACCATAACTTCCCCAAACAACTAGCTAAGAATGAACAAATTTAGCGGCTGCTCATTGGCTAACGGAAATCCCCATTTTTCCCATAGCCAAGAGACGGGTCGAGATTTAAAACTTAACTCGTTCCCCGCCCCCATGCTTTTATTTACGGAAAGAATAATGGAATTATTGTCCAGCCACTTCACATGAACGGTGCTTTCGGAGAAGTCTCTAACTCTAGCATTGCTCCGGGGGCAACGTAACCTCTTTTTATTAACGCTCTTGTCCTGGTTGATAGAGAGATGAATTGCTAGGAGGCCATTGTACAACCTTGAGCCATGGCTTATTTTCAAGGTCAGCACCTAAGGCAATTTTTAGAAGGTTTCATGACAAGATCCCTTCGGGGGAGGCCGCGTGAATCTTTTCAGATCTGGCTTACAATAGTTTTCATAGTCTGAGCGTTTTGTTTTAAGCATGACGGTTTGAAGAAGTCGTCTTAAAAAGGATTGCGGGGCGGGGGGTGGGAGTGGGGGGGGAGTCGGCGATGACCTGGCTGAAACTACTTTTTTTAAAAAAAATAATATTTGTAATCACGGGAAAAAACTGGGTTGGGCAGAACATTGTAGGTCTACGACGCCAGATGTTTTACTGGTTCTGCTTCGAAGGATGTTTGCTGACTCTCAGCTGGCACAACGAGAAGGCACGTGATGGCCGTGGGGATCCTACCGTGGTGTTCCTTTCCTCCTCCCGCTCTTTTCCTTCCTTCCTTCCTCCTCGCCTTCTCCTCCTTCCTTCCTTTCTTCCTCCTCGTCCTCTCCTCTTGCTTCTTTCCTTTCCTCCTCCTCCCCTACTTTCCTTCCTTCCTTCCTTCCTTCCTTCCTTCCTTCCTTCCTTCCTTCCTTCCTTCTTCCTCCTCCTCCTCCTCCTCCTCCTCCTCCTCCTCCTCATCTCTACAGACCCTCAATATCTTCTTCATGGACATCTTAGCTACTCATTTCTAACTTCAGGCTGGCTGCTGGGGTGCTCACAGACGCAAAAAAATGTTACCTTTCTCCAAAGCTTCTTGTAGGTAGGAAAGAATCCTGCTATTGATAAAAAAATAACTTTCGGTGGGGCAGGGAGGGGTTTGAAACCCACGAGTGGGAGCTCTAGTCCAGAATATACGCCTGTTGCCTCAAGGAGGACTAGCCCCTTGAGGAAGAGTTTCCATGTAAACTCAGGGGTGGGCTTCAAAAATTTTAGCAAGCGGTTCTGTACCTGGTTGCTGACTGGGCGTGGCCATAGTAGGAGTGGCCTAGTCAGCCTGCTGCACTATGGTGTGGGGGGGCACTTTTGCCCTCCCCAGGCTCCGGAGGCTTTTCTTGAGCCTCCGGGAGGGCAAAAATGGCCTCCCCAGGCTCCAGAGGCCCTCTGGAGGCCGAAAATGAGCCTGTTTTCGGCCTTCCCAAACTTCCGGTAGGCCCGTTTTTCGCCCTCTCCAAGCGTCCACGCGTGCCCTGCATCCAAAACAGGCCATGTGGGGACTCCTGGGAGGGGAGGGGTGGGTGGGGCGGGGCCAGCCAGGAGTGGGATTCGTGGGATTCTCCGAACTGCACAGAATCTTAGCTAGAGGTTCTCTCGAACCCCTGCGAACCCCCAGCAGCCGACTCCTGTGGAAACTTCCCCGGGAAAAAAATAAACCCGTGTTCTTGCTTTTCTCCCTGTCTTTCTAAAATAATGGAATAAGAAGTTCTCCTCCCTGTTTTCATCTAGACATTAAACCGTTCGCAGACAGGCAGTCAAGAGCGAAGGTTATTTATGCCGTAGTTGTTAAAGAAATCTTCCTTTCAACGCGGAGGGGACACAGTTCAACAGGGGAGATAAGGGAGCTGTTAGAAATGTTCGCTTCTTTTTGCTTTGAGCTCTTGCTGCCTCTTAAGGTGGAGAGAGAGAAAAAAAATTCAAAATAAGCCAGGAAAAACAGGGCGTGCAGAGGGTTTGGGAGGCCTGCAGAGTGCTCCTGGTGGCCGGGGAGGGCCAAAACCTTTTTTTCTTACTTACCTCTTCGAAAACATGGTGTGTCTTATACACCGGTTCATCTTATAGTCCGAAAAATACGGTCAGAGTCATCACCAGGGATGGTATTCTCGTACTTTTCCTACCAGTTTGCAAATGTGAGTGCATGTGCCTCGTCAACATATGCGCCCGGCCTCAAAAAAATGCCTAAATAGGATGGCACAGAGCCAGGGTGGTTGGGCAGGACAAACCTGAGATTTCTGCTACTGGTTCGGGCGAACCGGTTCGAACCAACTGAATACCACCTCTCACCTAAAACTCCGATCCTCAAATTAAAAGTTTTATGGAGATGCTGAGGTCCGTGGTTGTCCCCAAAAGGCGCTTTTCGCAGAAAGGTAACCGGAAAGTCCAGGTTGACTCCTGGAAAAAACGCACCTTTGGGGACGATCGTCCAATGAACGCTGGACAGAGAGAAAAAAGTTTCCACCTTAACGTCTCATTTCTGACAGGTCCTCGAATCATCACATCTCCACATCTGTGGCCGGCCAGAGGAGAAGGACATTTTCTCTCGGGGCAGCTGTGCCCGTCATTCGGCTGGGCCAAAAAGCCGCGTCCCATCAGCCAGACAGCTAATAAGGCTACCGATGACGGATCAGGATGAATTTCTAGCCTGGTTAATTTCCGAGGCTATCACTCCCTGAAAGATAGCTGGGAGGAGGGGGAGAGGGGGGAGGGAGAGCCGCCGTGTGAGGTGGGGTGTCCGGTTTTGTCGCGGAGAGGTCTGGTCAAACAGAGGGAGGCTTTCTTTCGACGGGTGCCCTAATGGGTAGATCGGGTTTCAACGGGCATGGGTGAGCTAGGTTTTTTTAAAAAAACAACAATACACCAAGGCTAGTCCTCAGCTTACGACCAGAATGGAGACCGGACCTTTGTGTGGCTAAGCGAGACATTGGCTCAGGGAGTTCGGTTTCGTTTTGCGGCCTGCCTTGCCAACATCATTAAATGTGTCGCCTGGTCGTCAAGCGAATCTGGCTTCCCTGTTGAATTTATTTATTTTTATTTATTTAGAAAACTTACATTGCTGCCTGCTTGGCGGCAACTGAAGGATGTGCAAACACCGCATGGAAGAAATAAAAAGAATAAAAAAGAAAAATAATGAAGTCGTAAAATGATAAACCCCCTCCCCCCCACCCAGTTTGCTTGTCAAAAGGTCGCAAAAAAGGGATTGCATGACCTTGGGACACGGCCACCGTCGTAAATGTGAGTCAGTTGGCCGAGCGTCTGAATGTTGATCATGTGACCGTGGGGAAGTCACCACGGTCTTAAGTGTGAAAAAACGGTCATAAGTCCCTATTTTCAGGGATGTTGTAACTTTGGTCACTAAATGAACCGTTGTAGGTCAAGGTCTATCTGCATTTTGAAATGCCTTCCATAATGCCTCCCTCGTTTCTAGGTCAATTGTCTGAGGCCGCGGTGGGAAAAAAAATCAAGAATATTTATTGAATTTATGTAAATATGGAACGAAATATGAAATAGGAAAACACGGCTGCTTTAAAGAGTCAACTTTAAAAGTTAATGGGACTCCAAAAGCTTCAGGGCTGCTTATGAAAACGCCACCATCTCAGCATGAAAAAGTTGCGGCTGCTTTAAAGAGTCAACTTTAAAAGTTAACGCAACTGCAAAAGCGTCAGGGCTGCTCATGAAAGTGGCACCATCTCAGCACGAAAAAGACGCGGCTGCTTTAAAGAGTCAACTTTAAAAGTTAACGGGACTCCAAAAGTTTCAGGGCTGCTCATGAAAGCAGCACCATCTCAGCACGAATAGACGCAGCTGCTTTAAAGAGTCAACTTGAAAAGTTAACGCGAAAGCAGCCGAGAGAGAAACTTTGGCGCCTTTGGCAGTCAGGTTGACCTTGAAAGTTGACTCTTGAAAGCAGCCGTGTCTTTTCGTGATGAGATGGTGCCACTTTCATAAGCATCCCTGAGGCTGTGTTGACACAAAGCACTTCTTCCGAATCCGGTTCAAGGCCCACATGTTGCTAGCACGCGCAAACACGGACGAAAACACGGAGACAACGTAGTGCGCACACAAGCACACTGAAGGGAGCGCTTTGGAGAGATGCCGAGCAAAGATCCAAGGCAATTCACACGCAAGCTGCGACCCGACTCGTCGAACCGAAGATTTGTCAACTACAGGCAGTCCCCAACTTACAGCGGCTTGCTTAGCGACTGTTGGAAGTTACAACAGCCCTAAAAAAAGTGATTTAGGACCATTTTGCCCATGACTGTGGCAGCATCCCTGCGGTCACGTGATCGAAATTCGGACGCTTGGCCACTGGTTCATATTTATGACGGTCAAAGCATCCTGGGGGAGAGTCCATGGGAAAAGCCAGGTTGTAAGTCGAGGGCGACCCGCAGGGATTCCCTGAACAACTGAATCAAGGAAGGTTGTAAAAAGAGGACGACTTAATCAAAGTCTCGCTTAACGACAGAAACGTGGGGCTCAATGGCGGTCGTAAGCCGAGGACGACTTGTACGAAAGGGACCGGATTGGTTCCCGCGCTGATTTGATTCAATTTCCGATCAAACTGTTTGAAATAAAGCGACTGTGCGAATGGGAAGATTTGCGATCCGGCACATCCCCGAAGACGGTTACAGAGAGAGGCGTCTGGAGTGGCTTTATCATCACACTTCGGGGTGTGCGTATGTGTGTGTTTTCACCCACCGAGGTGCTTGTGATGCCCTCGAGGGCTTGGCCTTCCGGAGACTGAGTGGTCCTGTCGATTCGTGTTTTTTTCCCCGTGGCAGCCCAACACTTCAGCTCCTCTTTGCCTACCACCTCCAGCACAATAGAGGCTCTTAATTTGCTTTTTCCATGTTTTAATTCAGGCATTGGCAATGGCCGGCAGCAGAGGCTAAGGTCACAAAGGAGGGGGGAAGGGAGGGAGAGAGAGAGAGAGAGAGAGAGAGAGAAGAAGAAAAGAGGGGAGAAGGGGGGAGAGAAAGAGGGAGAAAAGAGAGAGAGAAGGTGTTGTATGCTAACAGTGAAGGAGTGGAATTTGAAGGGAATCATGTTTGCGGTGAAATAGATGCGTAAATTGATAGCTGTAATTGAGCCTGTTCTGTATTCATTCATTCATTCATTCATGCATTCATTCGTTTGTTTGTATCCTGCCTTTTTAATTTTTCCAAATAAGGCAGCGAGCATACCTAATAACTTTCCTCCTCCTCTTTTCTCATCTATCTATCCATCTATCCATCTATCTATCTCTCTATCATCTATCATCCTATTTATCTCTCTATCATCTATCATCCTATCTATCAGTCTATTTGTCCATCCATCCATCCATCCATCTCTATCTATCTATCTATCTATCTATCTGTCCATCCATATCTACCTATCTGTCTGTCTATCTGTCCGTCCATCCATCCATCCATCCATCCATCCATCCATCCATCCATCCACCATCCATATCTATCTATCTGTCTATTTATCTATCATCTATCATCTATCATCCTATCTATCTCTCTATCATCTATCATCCTATCTATCAGTCTATCTGTTCATCCATATCTATCTATCTATCTATCTATCTATCTATCTATCTATCTATCTATCTATCATCTTATCTATCAATCTGTCCATCTCTCCATCCATATCTATCTATCTCTCTGTCTGTCTGTCCGTCCGTCCGTCCATCCATATCTATCTATCTATCTATCTATCTATCTATCTATCTATCTATCATCTATCATCCTATCTATCAGTCTATCCGTCCATCTATCCATCCATATCTATCTATCTATCTCTCTGTCTGTCTGTCTGTCTGTCCGTTCCTCCATACCTATCTATCTATCTATCTATCTATCTATCTATCTATCTATCTATCATCTATCATCTTGCCTTTTTTATTTTTCCAAATAAGGCAGCAAACATACCTAATATTCCTTCCTCCTCCTCTTTTCTCCGTAACGACAACCTTGTGAGGTGGGCTGGGCTGAGAGAGAGAGAGAGAGAGAGAGAGAGAGAGAGAGAGAGAGAGAGAGAGAGAGAGAGAGAGATAGAGAGATATTGGCCCAGAGTCAGCCAACCAGCTTTCATGCCAAAGGCGGGACTAGAACTCCCAGTCTTCCGGGGATTGGCCCAAGTTACCCAGTTGGTTTCCATGCCGAAGGCGGGATTTGAACTCCCGGGAAGATCTCCTGCCTTGAGCAAGGGGTTGGACTAGAAGACCTCCAAGGTCCCTTCTAGAATTCCTAGAATTCTAGGTTTTATGTTCAATCATCCTTTGCTACTGTGAAGGAATCATTATTACCTCTGGATAGGAGGAGGGGAGGAAAGGGGGGGAAAGGATTTTGCGATGGATGCCTCAGTGCTCATGGAAACGACGAAGAAGCCGATTAATATGTCAGATTTACCTTCAAAACTGCTGACGCCGATATTTTCGGACTCCCGTAATTGACTGGGATATCGTTCTTAGTTTAAATGACATTAGCATTTAAATGGTGGCAGCGTTATGAGGGAGAAGGTTCAGAAGGAAAACAATCAATTTATTGAATTTTCTTCCCCCCCCCCTTCTATGGTTGACAAACATTTCTTTTGTGATATATAAACACACACACACCATCTGGGATTTTATTTGGCGTCGTGCCGGATGCCACAAAAATGATAAATTTAAGCACCAAAACTCTTTAAGATGCTTACGGAGTAACGGGTAAGAGATGATGGATAGATATACAATACTTCTTAATACGGGAATTGTTGTATTAGGGGTTAAAAGAAAAAAACCATCTGGGATTTTATTCGGCGTCGTGCCGGATGCCACAAAAATAATAAATTTAAGCACCAAAACTCTTAAGATGCTTATGGAGTAACGGGTAAGAGATGATGGATAGATATACAATACTTCTTAATACGGGAATTGTTGTATTAGGGGTTAAAAGAAAAAAAGAGGTAGAAAGTAGAAATTGGGGAAACATTACTATGTACACTGCTCCAAAATATAATATATTGTAACTACAATGTATTTGTGAGTCTTAGAAGTTGAAGGATTACGATCATGTATACCTAAACAGTATTATTATTATTATTATTAGTATTCTGTATGAAGAAAATTGAGCCAGACAATCTACTGTTCACCAAGCACTCCATATATGTTAAAAGAAAAAAAAAACATAAATAAAATTATATTTAAAAGAAATGCACCACCAAAACTTGGAGATTTAATTTTTCCCGGATTTCAAGAGTTAAGTTGACTCGAGCCTTTGGGACTCTGTGATGAATTAATCAGGAGACAGATAAATTCCTAATCCCGAGTTACGCTTATATTATATATAGAGAGAATCCAAATTTGCAGTAATGTGAACTAAAATATTTTCCACCATTAGGGGAAAAAAAAATATATCTATCATTAGACGATAAAGTTGCGGTCTTGAGATCTTATTAACCGAAGTGCTTTCTTTGAAAGCGGAGAAATTCGGACGCAGAGAAATATCTCGCTGGCTGAGTGAAACAATATGCCCTGTGGTTTTTTTGAGGCATTATCTCTATATGTGCAAGAATATTTTTGCAGCAGTGAGGACTAGAAACTTGTCTTTCTTTCTTTCTTTCTTTCTTTCTTTCTTTCTTTCTTTCTTTCTTTCTTTCTTTCTTTCTTTCTTTTTCTTTCTTTCTTTCTTTCTCTTTCTTTCTTTCTTTCTTTCTTTCCCCCCCTCTCTCTCTCCCTCCCTCCCTCCCTCCCTCCCTCCATAACAGAGAGAAATTTGGACGCAGAGAAATATTGCTGCCCAAGGGAAACAATATGCTCTGTGGATTTTAGAGGCATAATCCCTATATCTACAAGAATGTTTTTGCCGCATTGAGGACTAGAAACTTGCTTCTTTCTTTCTTTCTCTTTCTTTCTTTCTTTCTTTCTTTCTTTCTTTCTTTCTTTCTTTCTTTCTTTCTTTCTTCCTTCTTTCTTTCTTTCTTTCTTTTTCGTTTCTCTCTCCCTCCCTCCCTCCCTAGCAGAGAGAAATTCGGACGCAGAGAAATATTGCTGCCCGAGAGGAACAATATGCTCTGTGGATTTTAGAGGCATTATCCCTATATCTACAAGAATATTTTTTTCCGCATTGAGGACTAGAAACTTCCTTCCTTCCTTCCTTCCTTCCTTCCTTCCTTCCTTCCTTCCTTCCTTTTTCAAAACACCTTTTGTTTTTGGATATTATCTACCAAAAGGTAAGACTTGGAAACGCTTGCATTACCTTCAGCCTTTCGTCTCTGCTGAGATGCTTAAACCTGAGCAGGAGAGATCATTAAAAGCTGCTGTTTTTTTCCCAAGTTTTTCCAATAAAAGAGACTGGAAAAGTTTTTTTCCCCCCCCCTCCTTCTAAGGTTTTGGATACCTTTTGGGAGGCTCAGTTCTACAACATTCCTCCGACGGGGGCAAAACGTGTTTATTTAAGCTGTCTTCGACATTATCCCAATTTGAGCTGGGCTGCTTGAAAGATTTGTGTCTATATTTCTCTTTTTCCTGCCTGGGCTAATGTTGTTTTAGCAAATGCAAACTCGGGGCCTTTCCAGAAAACTTTAAAAAAAAAAAAAACCAACTCCTGGCATGTTTGCCCCATGGAAATGGCCACCCCATCGTTGTAAAGTGATTCCCAATTGTGTGTTTTGGTAAAGCAACATCTGCTGCGTTTGTGTTCGGTGCAATGCAATTCTGAAGCACAATTGACACAATTCAATCGCTTGGCTGTTGAGTAATCTACTATAACTTTCACTCTTTCTGTTTCCTTCCCTTTCTTTCTTTCTTTCTTTCTTTCTTTCTTTCCTTTCTTTCTTTATCTTTCCCCATTCACTTTTCTTCCCTCCTTCCCTTTTCCCCCTTCCCTTCTCTCTCTCTCTCTCTCCCTTCCTTCCTTCTTCCTTTCCTTAGACTTTTCTTTCCTCCCTTCTTTCCTATTTACATCCTTCCTTCCTTCCCTCCTCCCTCCCTCCCTCCCTCTTCACTTTTCTTTTCTCTCTTCCTTATTAACTTCCTTCCTTTCTTCTTCCTTTCCTTCCTCTTAGACTTTCTTTCCTCCCTTCTTTCCTATTAACATCCTTCCTTCCTTCCCTCCTCCCTCCCTCCCTCTTCACTTTTCTTTTCTCTCTTCCTTCTTATTAACTTCCTTCCTTTCTTCTTCCTTTCCTTCCTCTTAGACTTTTCTTTCCTCCCTTCCTTCTTTCCTATTAACATCCTTCCTTCCTCCCTTCCTCCCTTCCCTCCTTCTCCCTCCCTCCTCCTTCCTCCCTCCCTTTCAGTTTTCTTTTCTCCCTTCCTTCTTATTAATTAACTTCCTTCCTTCCTTCCTCTTAGACTTTTCTTTCCTCCCTTCTTTCCTAATAACATCCTTTCCTTCTTTCCTCCCTTTCCTCCTTCTCCCTCCCTCTTCCTCCCTCCCTGCCTTCCTTTCATTTTTCTTTTCTCCCTCCCTCCCCCCCTCCCTCCCTCCCCTTCTTTCCTTCCTTAAAAAGTTTTCTCACTGTACTTTTCTGCGTGTTTGTCTCTGTGTGTTCTATTATTTTAAGTAATCCTAAAAGAATCTGGACAAGGCCATTATTATGCGTTGATCAAGAGCAAGCTAACCCAACGGAGGGACCACGCACTTCAGAAAAAAAAAAAAATATTGCGACTTTTCAAAGTGTCGGATCAAAACAACATCCAGATTCAATTCCAGGACAAAAATCCAGCAGATAAAAGACCATTGAGAGTGTCCCCAAATCTGTTCTAGACTCTGAGAAGCAGATCTGAATTAGGTGCAGGAGAGGGGAAAAAAAAAAAAAATGAGTTAGCAACGGTGGAGGAATTGGGCGAATTCCTCCACCGATTCAATCTTATTTTCTTTTTTTCCTAATATCTTTAAACGAGCGTAAAATTGGCTACGAAAAAAAGAGAACAGAAGTTTCCAGGAGAAATGATCCTGATCTTTGCTTCCATTGCTGGGAGACAAGAATGTGATTTTTAAAGCACCGGTCCTAGAGATCTTGCCGTGTTTGTTTTTTTTTCCCCACTAGAAAAATGTGCATTATTTAACCTTTTACACAGTGTGCCTATTTTATCCCGGGCGATGTTATCACACAAGCATAGGATCGCAAGGAGAGTGCTTATCGGAGACCTATGGATTTATTAAGCTTAATAAATCCATAGGTCTCAAATACGCTGATGGGAAGGAACTTACTGTTCCTTTAAAAGAATCTTCTGCAGTCAACACAACTGGAGACGATAACATTGGATGGTGCTTTAGTTTAATAACGTCCTGCTAAATTTCATCCCCTCCGTGTTTGTCTCGTGGCCTCTACGGCAAAACTTTGAAACTGCAAGGTCATCTAATCGTATTTGCGTGGTCTAAAGTCCATGTTCCATAATCCTAGGCAAACAGCTCTCCCGATCGCTCAAAATCTCTAGTGCTCAAATACCAATTGCCTGACACCCAGCTTATTCAGATAAAATTCAATTTACCTTCCCTCCCCTTTTTTTTCTGTTTGATTTTCCTTCGTGCCTTTCTTGGCCAGGTTGATAATTCTGATAATTCCTCGTTGATTTGCTTGTTCGTCCAATTTCTTTCTTTTTTTTTTTTAAATTCCACCCAAGAAACTTAAGATGTATTCCGTAATGTCCAATGCGGCCAAAAACAACCAAGATGTTTTTGAGTCATCTGTATTCAAACTCAGGACACCTATTTATTTCTTCCTTAGGCGATGTAGGACCGTGTCTTAACAAAAGAGGGCATCTTCGCACAGGGGTTTTCGCTGGGTTTCGAAGGAATATATATTTTAAGAAAAAATAAAGGGTAGAATAAGGCCGCTTCGGATAAACGTACGGCTTTTCTGCTGTTGTGTTTCATTTTTGCTTTTAATTTTTAATTTGAAACATTCTCTTGTTGTGACTTCTCTTCCTTCCTTCCTTCCTTCTTCCTTCCTTCTTTTCTTTCTTTTCTTTCTTTCATTTTTTCCTTCCTTCCTTCCTTCCTTTCCCATTTTGATTCATTGAGCTGAGTCCAGTTCTTTCTTTCTTTCTTTCTTTCTTTCTTTCTTCCTCCTTCCTTCTTTCCTTTTCTTTCTTTCATCTTTCATTCTTCCTTTTCTTCTTTTTTCCTTCCTTCCTTTCCCATTTTGATTCATTGAGCTGAGTCCAGTTCTTTCTTTCTTTCTTTCTTTCTTCCTCCTTCCTTTTTTCCTTTTCTTTCTTTCATCTTTCATTCTTCCTTTTCTTCTTTTTTCCTTCCTTCCTTTCCCATTTTGATTCATTGAGCTGAGTCCAGTTCTTTCTTTCTTTCTTTCTTCCTTCCTACCTACCTTCCTACTTCCTTCCTTCCTTCTTTCCTTCTTCCTTCCTTTTCTTTCTTTCTTTCATTCTTTCATCTTCCTTCCTTCCTTCTTTCTTTCCTTCCTTCCTTCCTTTCTTTTTTCCTTCCTTCCTTTCCCATTTTGATTCATTGAGCTGAGTCCAGTTTTTCCTTCCTTCCTTCCTTCCTTCCTATCTCCTTCCTTCCTTCTTCTTTTCTTTTTTCTTTCCTTCTTTCATCTTTCTTTCTTTCTCTTGTCCTTTCTTCCTTTCCCATTTTGATTCATTGAGCTGAGTCCAGTTCTTTCTTCCTTTCTTCCTTCCTCCTTCCTTCCTTTTCTTTCTTTCTTTCATCTTTCTTTCTTTCTTTTTTCCTTCCTTCCTTTCTTCTTTTCCCATTTTGATTCATTGAACTGAGTCCAGTTCTTTCTTCCTTCCTTCCTTCCTTCCTTCCTTCCTTCTTTCCTTCCTTCTTACTACCTATCTACCTATCTTCCTTCCTTCCTTTCTTCTCTCCATCCATCCATCCATCCATCCATCCTCCTGGATAAGGGAGGGAGCAAAGAAGGAAGGAAGGAGAGGGAGGGAGGGAAAGAGGAAGGAAGAATCAGAAAGAAGATCCTTCCTTCATTTTAAAAAAAGGATTCGTTCATGGGTTGTAGTAACTATATTGCATGTCCCCTTACTGAGAGTTTTGTCTGCTTTTTAAAAAAAAGTTGTTTAACCCCCTGCCACAAAGAAAAACAGAGGGAAGTTTTTACGTGAGGCTGTCTTTGTCTAATTACACAGACTTGGCAGAGCGACTATTATGTTCTAATTCAATTTTCTCAAACTTTAGAGAACACATCGTTATTTCTCTCTTTCTGTTTTTCTTTGTTTCTTCTTTTTAATCTAAGAACTGAATCTGGGAATATGTGGTGAGGTAAATTGTGTATTTTGGATTAGAGCCATCAGTCGCAAACAGTTGCCGTCCAAACAGGATAGATTCTACCTACCTACCTTTCTACTTAGTCTGTCTGTCTGTCTGTCTGTCTGTCTGTCTCTAATCTATCTATCTATCTATCTATCTATCTATCTATCTATCTATCTATCATCTCTCTCTCTCTCCACCTCTATCCATCTATCTCTATCCATCCATCCATCTATCCACCTACCTACCTATTTCAACCTATCTATTCATCTATCTCCTTCCTCCCTCCCTCCTCCCTCCATCCATCCATCCATCCATCCATCCATCTATCTATCTATCTATCTATCTCCACCTATCTATCCATTTATCTCCTTCCTTTCTTCCTTCCTTTCTTCATCTATCTATCTATCTATCTATCTATCTATCTATCTATCTATCTATCTCCACCTATCTATCCATCTATCTCCTTCCTTCCTTCCTTCCTTCCTTTATCTATCTATCTATCTATCTATCTATCTATCTATCTATCATCTCTCTCTCTCTCCACCTCTATCCATCTATCTCTATCCATCCATCCATCTATCCACCTACCTACCTATTTCAACCTATCTATTCATCTATCTCCTTCCTCCCTCCCTCCTCCCTCCCTCCCTCCCTCCATCCATCCATCCATCTATCTATCTATCTATCTATCTCCACCTATCTATCCATTTATCTCCTTCCTTTCTTCCTTCCTTTCTTCATCTATCTATCTATCTATCTATCTATCTATCTATCTATCTATCTATCTCCACCTATCTATCCATCTATCTCCTTCCTTCCTTCCTTTCTTCATCTATCTATCTATCTATCTATCTATCTATCTATCTATCTATCTATCATTTTTGGTTTGGTTCTGCAACCCAACAAGACAGAGACAGACTTCAGAGGATCATTAGGACTGCGGAAAAAACTGTGGCTACCAACCTGCCTTCCATGGAGGACCTGTCTACTGCACGAGTCAAAAAGAGGGCTGGGAAAATATCTACAGACCCCTCGCATCCTGGACGTAAACTGTTTCAAACTCCTACCGTCAAAACGACGCTATAAGGCACTGCACACCAGAACAACTAGACACAAGGACAGTTTTTTCCCCGAACGCCATCACTCTGCTAAACAAATAATTCCCTCAACACTGTCAAACTAGTTATTAAGTCTACACTACTATTAATCTTCTCATCGTTCCTATCACCCATCTCCTCCCACTTATGACTGTAATCTTGTTCCTTGCATCCTTATGATTTATATCGATATTGATTGTTTCCTGATTGCTTATTTGTACCCTATGACTACCATTAAGTGTTTGTACCTTATGATTCTTGACGAACATATCTTTTCTTTTATGTACACCGAGAGCTTATGCACCAAAGACAAATTCCTTGTGTGTCCAATCACACTTGGCCAATAACAAAAATTCTATTCTATCATTTAATCTATCATTTGATAGGGGTGTATAACTTCTTGCTTTTATGCCCTGAGAATCTGTTTCCTTTAAAGCAGAGATAAACCTACTTGGTCCCTTGAGTACGAGTGCTAAATCCTGCCACCCTTTCCGCGGGCTTAGATGGGACACAAGCCGAACCCACTGAGTATCTGCAGAGAGGAGCCAGCGGAACAAATAGTCTCCATGCTCAGGAAGTCCAACATACACAGGGCCAGCCGACATCCTTGCGTCCCATCAAATGCCGAAGAGGTTGCAGGGGAAAAAAAAAAAAAAAGCTTTTAGAAGCCTCTGACGATCCCAGCTGAGCCGTGGGATCATCAGAGGCTTTTTTTTTTTTTTGTACTTTTAAAAGCATTTTTTCGGCTGAAGAGGTTGTAGAAAAAAATGCTTTTAAAACTTTTTTTTAAAAAAAAGCCTCTGATGAGGTGGGCGGGGTAAGCAAGCAGCGACCGGGCAGAGGACCGGTTCGGGGGCGTGGCCAGCCAATGTTATTACCGGTTCTCCGAACTACTACAAGTTTTTATTACCAGTTCTTGCGAACCGGTGCGAACCGGGAGCAACTCACCGCTGAGAAATAGTTCAGAACGCTAACAGTAGGGTTTCCTGCTTGAGTGGGGGGTTCAACTAGATGACCTATAAGGTCCCTTCCAACTCTGTTAATCTGATAAACTCTGTCATTCGGTATTCCACCCGTCCACCCACAAACAAACAGAGCTATATTTCTGCCTCTTTCTATGTGGCCTTTTATAAACACACTCCAATTTTAAAAGAAGCTTCGAGCCCCCCAAATCTGCAAATCCGTTAACAACCTTCCCTTTGCCAGAGAACCGACCGATACTTATCATGACTGTCCCTTTGCAATGGGTCGGCGACTCCATTTGGGATCCTTCGACCTGATGTCCTCCAGAAACGAAGGGATGCCCACTCCCACAATGCCCTTCTAAATTAGCCCATCACACCATCAGGTCAAAAAAGTCTTACCGAAGACGGCAGGAGAAATTGACTGTCGGTGCCCGTCAATTCCCAACCTAGAGACGGTGCCTCCCGTTGCCGATTCAGCCCTGAAGGCGGTGGGATTACCCATGTTTCATCTTGGTCCTTTGTCCAGAAACTCTGGTTCCCGAGTTTACCCACGTCTTTCTTACGTGTCCATTTTATTTTATTTTATTTATTTATTTTTTTGGCTTGGCCGGCCGAGGAAAGGAAACAAGTCCCCCGTTTCAAAAGTGCCCCTCGCTTGGCTGGTTCCTGACTTGAGATCGTGCCTCGATATCTCCAAACATTGAGCCATTAACGGCCTCCTGTCATTGTTCCTTCCAATGTGTCAGTTCCTTGTTTTATGATTATCCAAAAGTCCCCGGTTTGCTCGTTTCTGGTCGAGGAAACCAGACTAAAAACTGACTTGTCTGAGCGATGATTTTTCCCCCCACTTTTTTATGACGGGCCCCGTATCACCAGCGCAGAAATTAGCCCTATCATAAATCACCCAAGTGGGACATCTAAGTAATAACCCCTACTCACCGTGCAGGGCCCTCTCCGTGACCCCAAAGGATACAAACCCTTCAAAAAAAAAAAACCAAAAAAACCCCCAGACCCCATAAAAGAGGAGGGGGAATTGCACTGTATATGTAAAAGACCACTATATTGCTACAGAAAGTGGCCATAGGTGTATACTATATGTGTATACCATAGGTGCAGGGGTGAAATCCAGCAGATTCTGAAAGGTTCTGGAGAACCAGTAGCGGAAATTTTGAGTAGTTCGGAGAACCGGCAAATACCACCTCTGGCTGGCCTCAGAGTGGGGTGGGAATGGGGATTTTGCAGTATCCTTCTCCCAGGAGTGGGGCGGGAATGGAGATTTTGCAATATCCTTCCGACGCGCCCCCGCCTCAAAAATGTGCCTAAATAGGACGGCATAGAGCCGGAGAGGGGGTGGGGGGCGGCGACCCGTGATTTCTGCAACTGTTTCCCCCGAACCGTTACGAACCGGCTGAATGCCACCTCTGGCCAAACTCCCTTAACGAAGGTTAGATCTGGGATCGATTGTGGTCGTAAGTCGAGGACTAGCTCGTTTCATAAAGACGATTGGTTCTGATTGCAGGGATTTTCCCGTCTCAATCCTGGCTATGAATCTTTCTCGAGATCTCCGTTTAATGGCTTTTAAACCTCACATTGCGAGCTGTTTATGGCCTACTTGGGCCTGCTTGAGAGAGATTTGTTTTAACGCTGTCGATGTTATTTAGAGAAGGATTAAATCCCAACAGCTTTATGGGTGCTAATAAACGTCTCTTATTATTACAGGCCTTTCGAATATATATATATATATATATATATATCCTCATACTTTTCTCACAATGTATGTAGATTTTGATTGATTAGCCCAGGCCTGTTACACAGTGGTTGATTTTACACGCCAGTGGGCAGTAAATCTTTCATTAAGACTTAAAACTCGGCATTATTATTATTATTATTATTATTATTATTATTATTATTATTGCCCAGGCAGGAAAAAAAATCTGTGGCCATCGGAAGGGAAAGCCAAGATGTGTTTTCGCCCAAAATGCAGCAAGGGAAGGGGTGGGGTGGGGGGGAAAGGAAGGAAAAATTAGGTAAAAACACCCCCAAAAACTCGGTGGTGTCTTGGCATGTTGTAGCTGAAAGGACGGCCCGCTCAGATTTTGGCATTCGGCACTGATTCACTAAGGAAGGAAAATAATAGAAGCCGCATTTCCCCCCCCCCCACATGAAATGGTTTAAGCTGCTGCATTTTCCAAGGGTTCGGGAGAACCTCTAGGTAAGATTCTGTGCAATTCGGAGAAACCCCAAATCCCACTCCCGGTTGGACACGCCCATCCGTCCCCTCCCTGGAGTCACCACGTGGCCCGTTTTGGATGCAGGTAAGTGCAGGGCGTGCACAGAGGTTTGGGGAGGGCGAAAAACGGGCCTACCGGAAGTTTGGGAAGGCCAGAAATGGGCCCGTTTCAGGCCGTTTTCACCCTCCCGGAGGCTCGAGCAAAGCCTCCGGAGCCCAGGGAGGGCAAAAAGCCCCCCCCACCATGGTGCAGGAGTCCACGCCCACCAAGCAACCGTGCAGAGAACCCCTTGCTAAAACTGTTGAAGCCCCACACCCGTGGGGACACCCCCCCCCCCAAAATCTCCTCTCTTCGGAAACCAAGAATAAATTCGCGCCTCTGCGCCCAATAAAAACGAGCAGGAAAATTTCCCTGTCCAGAAAACGGGCTGAACTTTTAACAAATAATAAACAAATAAATAAATAAATAAAAATTAAAATTTCAACGCAACTTGAGTTCCCCAACCCCCGCCCCCCAAATTCCCGTTCTTGAGCTAGCCTGGGAGTGTCGACAAAGCTAGCCAAATTTCTCATCGGAGGAGAAACGATAATTCTTTAGCGTTGGGTTAGGTACCCCTTCGAACCATTGGAGCGGAGTTCGGCTTTCTGAAAAGGGCCAGATAATGAGTTGAAATATTTCCTCCGAGCAACAGTGGGGAAGCATGGAGGCAGACCGGAGATGCTGGCCGCCATCAAGTACATCTTGATAAATGGGAGGTTTGCAGAGCTGTCGTGCCGGTGGGACCCCAAGGGGAAATGGAAAGGGAGGAGGAGGGGGGGTCTCTCCAAAGGGTTTTATTAGCAACCTGTGGCCAAAGCGATGATCAATCACCCTGATCCGATGCGGCAAACAGGACCGATGAAGAAGAAGATGGCCGGTGCTCAGATCAAGATTAAGGTGACAAATGACCGGGGAGGAGAAGTAAGGGGTCTCTGGGGAGGTGAAAAGGTAAGGCCAAGGGCACATTGATTGGCAGTCCAGAACGTGGTTGTGATTGGGGGCGGGGGGGGGATTGAGACAGGGTCCAGTTTGTGCATAGGCTCCGTGTGTCGTCCTGGGGTGAGAGGGGCGGCAAATAAACTGAAGAAATCATCCTCATCGGCGTTGACAAATTCATTGTAAGTCAATTGCGGAATGCCTTGGCTTGCAACGGCTTACATTCTGCGACGTTACCGCTAACGCTATCCAACATCGACATCACGCCATCCCTTGGGAAGAACTCGACGGGTGGATAGGAAAGCTAAATGCAGTCTGAACATATGGTTGACTATGCAACCAGCCAATAACAACAACAGTTGCAAGGAATTGTTCCTCGATGTACAACAGTTCATTTAGCAACCGTTCAAAGTTACGACGACCCTGAGAAAAAAGGGACTTACGACCATTTTTCACGCTTAATGACCCTCGCGGCATCCCTGTGGTCACGCAATCAAAACTGCCACCGCCGTTCTAAAGTCAATCCCTGCAGATGTGAAATTAGTCCCTCGGTTGCAAAGTGAATCTGGCTTCTGGGAAGGTCGCAATAGAGGTTTCCGAAGACTCGGGACACTGCGACCGTCGTAAACGTGAGTCCCGGGTTGGCAAGCACCCGAGTTTTGATCCCACAAATCCTGGGGGAATGTGGCAACACGGTCGTTACGTGTGGAAAACGGTCGTAAGTGGCTTTCTTCAGTGCCGTGGTCACTGAATCATCATCTTTTAATGATCCCATAATCCCTTGTGGCAGGGGTGAAATCCAGCAGGTTCTGACAGGTTCTGGCGAACCGGTAGTGGAAATTTTGAGCAGTTCGGAGAACCGGTAGCAGAGATTTTGAGTAGTTTGGAGAACCGGCAAATACCACCTCTGGCTGGCCCCAGAGTGGGGTGGGAATGGAGATTTTGCACTATCCTTCCCCTGCCATGCCCACCAAGCCACGCCCACCAAGCCACGCTATGCCCACCAAGCCACACCCACAGAACCCGTAGTAAAAAATTGGATTTCACCACTGCCTTATGGGGTGGAGTCTGGGCAACTGAATGGAGTTAGCAGAGAGTTGAATGGCCGGATGCCTTTCCTGTCACCAACGCGGAGTTTTGTTCAGCAGATATATTGCTCATTGTGCCCAGAGAGAAAAATATCTGCCTCTACCTAGGATCGAACTCACAAGCCTCCTGAGGCTGTGAGGTGAGAGCTCCACCTCTAAGGCCACCGCACCCACTCCTTTAAACGGTCAGTGAATGAATCGTTGTAAATCAAGAATTACCTGTATATATCGATGGCTTGGCCCATTGTTTTCGGGGGAAGCGGGTAGACTAAGGTCATTTATGTTTCTAAGATCCGCTCCAAATTTTTTTCGGTCTGTTGGACCCGTTGCATTACGGACCCTGCTGGAACCAACGCTTCCGTTGTTATTAATAAGTAGTCATATTTCTTGTTATGAAACTCCCAGGTATTTAAGAGGCGTGCCCGCTGAGACGTACTTCAGTCAACGTATTTACTAAGGACGCCTAAATACGTACATATGGATATGCATTCAAAAGTTAAGAGATCTAAATTGTGGAAACGGTAGGGGAGCCGGTTTAATGGGCCCGAAGGCTGACTCTCGAGGGAAGGGGGGGGAGGAAATGCAAGCATCCCGCGGCACCACGAGGCCAGGCAAACTCTTCACGGCTTTCATTGTGGTGGTGGTGGTGGTTTTTATTTTATTATTATTTTATTTTTCTCCCGTTCGGTTTTTTTAAGTGGCAGGATCCATTTCATGGAACCTGGGAAAAAAAACAGCAGCACGGAGATGGGGCTCAAGTTCTCCGGGGAAGCCTTGATGGTTGGGCCTTCCCGGGAGACCCTGTTTAAACAACAGAGGGGTGGGAGAAAGAAAGAAAGAAAGAAAGAAAGAAAGAAAGAAAGAAAGAAAGAAAGAAAGAAAGAAAGAAAGAAAGAAAGAAAGAAAGAGGGAGAGAGAGAGAGAGAAAGAATGAAAGAATAAGAAAGAAAGAAAGAAAGAAAGAAAGAAGGAGGGAGGGAGGAAGGAAGAAAGAGAGAAAGAGAAAGAAAGAAAAACAAGTTTCTAGTCCTCACTGCTGCAAAAATATTCTTGCAGATCTAGAGATGATGCCTCTAAAATCCACATAGCATATTGTTTCCCTCGGGAAGCGATATTTCTCTGCATCCAAATTCCTCTCTGTTTTCAAAAAGAAAGGAAAGAAGGAAGGAAGGAAGAAAAAAGAAAGAAAGAAGGAAGGAAGGAGACAGAAAGAAAAAGAAAGGAAGGAAGGAAGGAAGGAAGAAAGAAAGAGGGAGAGAGGGAGGAAGAAAGAGAGAAAGAGAAAGAAAGAAAAACAAGTTTCTAGTCCTCACTGCTGCAAAAATATTCTTGCCGATCTAGAGATAATGCCTCTAAAATCCACACAGCATATTGTTTCCCTTGGGAAGCGATATTTCTCTGCATCCAAATTTCTCTCTGTTTTCAAAAAGGAAGGAAGGAAAGAAGGAAGGAAGGAAGGAAGGAGGGAGGGAGGGAGGGAGGGAGGGAGGGAGGGAGGAAGGAAGGAGACAGAAAGAAAAAAGAAAGAAGGAAAGAAAGAAGGAAGGAAGGAAGGAAGGAGACAAAGAAAAAAGAAAGAAGGAAAGAAGGAAGGAAGGAAAGAAAGAAGGAAAGAAGGAAGGAAGGAGACAAAGAAAAAAGAAAGAAGGAAAGAAGGAAGGAAGGAAAGAAAGACAGACAGAAAGAAAAAGAAA
>JAKOOJ010000023.1:2725077-2742577 GCA_022577455.1 Arizona elegans | reverse complement strand
GGTGGGGGGTTTCAGGGGTGGGCTCAGGGAAGGGCGAAAAATGGGCCTACTAGACGTTCGGGCTCATTTCCAGCCTCCAGAGGGCCTCTGGAGCCTGGGGAGGTCGTTTTCGTCCTCCCGGAGGCTAGAGTAAAGCCTCTGGAGCCTGGGGAGGGCAAAAAAAGCCCCGCCCCCCCCCCCCGCCATGGTGCAGGAGGCTGACTAGGCCACGCCCACCATGGCCATGCCCACCCAGCAACCTGGCAGAGAACCCCTTGCTAAAAGTTTTGAAGCCGCACCCCTGGGAGGGTTCCTCGGTTTACCGTGGTTCGTTCAGTGACGGAAGTTACAGCGGCGCTGGGAAAAGTGACAAGGGGCTGTGTTTCACATTTAGGACTGACGCAGCGCTTCCGTGGTCACGTGATCAGAACACAGACAACTGATTTGCACCGTGGGTTAATTTTGCGTAAGGTGTCCTGTGTCTTTAACTTGCTTTAAGCTTTGAGTGGAAACGCTTTATGGACTTTTTGCTGCAAACAGGGAGGGGGGAAAAAAAGCAAGAACTCCCAGTCTCCTAGTGATTGGCCCAAAGTCACCCAGCTAGCTTTCATGGCTAAGGCGGGACTAGAACTCCCAGTCTCCTGGTGATTGGCCCAAAAGCACCCAGCCAGCTTTCATGGCTAAGGCAGGACTAGAACTCCCAATCTCCTGGTGATTGGCCCAGAGTCACCCAGCCAGCTTTCATGGCTAAGGCGGGACTAGAACTCTCCATCTCCTGGTGATTGGCCAAAATCACCCAGCTGGCTTTCATGCCTAAGGTGGGACTAGAACTCCCAGTCTCTTGGGGATTGGCCCAAAGTCACCCAGTCGGCTTTTGTGCCTAAGGCGGGACTAGAACTCCCAGTCTCTTGGGGATTGGCCCAAAGTCACTCGGCCAGCTTCATACGCTGCTCTCTTGCAATGACTCCAAGAAGAAGCCTGAGAAATGAAGGACTCCGTTAACCCAGTTCTCCTGGGGAACTCCTTGCCGCTTGATCCGGGGCGAACCGGTAGCGACCCACCACCGGTCCCCACCAACATTCGTCTCGCTTTCTAAACTTGTGGCATCGAAAGCTGGACAAGCAGCGGAAGAGGCCGTTCCTTCCCGTGGGCGCTTCTCGTTTTTGGAAAGAGTCACTCCATGCCGCGTTTGACGTCTTCTGAAACCCGCTTATCTCAATCTTTGTTTAGTCTTTCCCGAGGGCGCATATCTTATCCGGTGAACCTCTCCACCGCCCGAGTTGACGAATTAGGTCACAAGAACACAGCTTTATTATGCTTCAAGGGCTGGGATAATGTCTGAGTTGTCGTCAAATCCTGAAGAATCTGTTGGGGGGGTGCGGCGGGTGTGTGTGTGTGTGGGGGTGAAAAGCCTTGTCTTTCTTTGAACGCTAAAATTGATGCCATCCAAAAGGAACTGGGCACTAGGGTGGATGTGCCAGCACTGCGTTCTGCAATATTCGAAATATTCAAATATTCGAATATTTGAAATATTCGAAATATTCTGCCTGATGGCATTATCTGCCAGGGCCATGTTTCTTAACCCGCGAAAAAGGAGGGTGGACTTCAACTCCCAGAATTCCCCCAGCCAGCAAGGTCATAAAAATGGGACAAAACTGACTGGGGAATACTGGGAATTTTTTTTTTTTTAAAAAAAATATTTATTTGTAGGGGCTTCATCACTGGAAGGTTTTCGAGAAGAGACTAGATAATCACATCAGAATGGCCTAGGGCAGTGATTTATTTATTTATTTATTTATTTATTTATTTATTTATTTATTTATTTATTTATTTATTTATTTATTAAATTTGTATACCGCCCTTCTCCTTTCGGACTCAGGGCGGCGAACAGCCAAAATAAAAAAAAAAACACTTGTACACAAAAGTTAAAATAATTATTAAAACTAATTAAATGAAATTTGGCCCATAATTTAAAACATATCAATTAAAATCAATATCAAACGTTAAAACCAACATAGAATCAGGACAGCCCGGCTAACTGAAAGAGGTAGGTTTTTAGGGCCCGACGAAAAGTCTGGACGTCTGGGATCACTCGTATCTCTGGGGGTAGATTGTTCCAGAGGGCAGGTGCCACCACAGAGAAGGCTCTCCCCCTCGGGGTCGTCAGTCGACATTGTCTGGCCGACGGCACCCTGAGGAGGCCCTCTCTGTGGGAGCGAACCGGCCGGTGGGAGGCTATTGGTGGCAGAAGATGGTCCTGTAAGTACCCCGGCCCTAAGCCATGGAGCGCTTTAAAGGTGGTCACCAACACCTTAAAGCGCACCCGGAAGTCCACTGGAAGCCAATGCAGCTCGCGCAGGAGAGGTGTCATGTGGGAGCGTCCCGTCGCTCCCATAATCCCCGCGCGGCCGCATTCTGCACCAGTTGGAGCCTCCGGGTGCACCCCAAGGGGAGCCCCATGTAGAGAGCGTTACAATAGTCCAGACGAGAAGTGACGAGTGCTTGAGTGACCATGCGTAGGGATTGATTGATTGATTGATTGAAATGGTATATGGTCTCCTGCTTGAGAAGGGGGTTGGACTAGACGACCTCCGGGAGCCCTTCCAATTCTGTAATTCTGTACCTCTCTTAATTTTCCCATGGCTCTTCCCTAACTTAAAAATCTGGAAGACCTAACCCTGAGCAGGAGGAAGGGGGCGGCAGAGGGGTGGGGAAATCTTTAACACACACACACACACACACACACAAACACACAATTTTCTCCTGCCTCCTGACATTGCTCAGTTTCTAGGGAGGGCCCTGGCTGGAAACATCTTTTTAACCGCCCCGACGTGGCATTTTTCTCTCCCCCGATAAGCCGGCCGATTAATAATCGTGGTTTGAAAAGGAGCCGAAGAGGTGAGAAAGCAAACTCTCCGGGAAGGCATGTTTGCACAGCGTTAAGAGAGTCTCTTTTCACCTGATTAGGTAAACAGTACTATTTGTTGACCTCTGGGGCTATTGAACGAGCACTGCCTGCCCCATTAGCCGTCAAACACCCCCCCCCCTTTCGCCCTCCTCCAGCCATCCAAAGCCACTTATCATAATTCTGGACTTTCATATCTTTGGAAAGGGACAACGTCCCCCACCCCATTCAGGGTTAGTTCTCCTCTGGAATGTTGGGAGTTTGATTTTTTTTGGGGTGGGGGTTTAGTTTGGGATTCTCTTTGGGTAAGGAAAGCCAGGCGGAGGGCTGCCAAGCCAAACTGGGATTTACGTGGCTAAGCGAGACAGAAGGCTTTGTCCTCTTTTATGGACTTCCTTGCCGCCGTCGTTAAGCGAAGCGCGGCAGCGGTTCAGTGAGTAACGCGGTGGATAAGGGAATCTGGGTCGTCGCCCCCACCCCCCCGGTTGCAAAAGGGGGAGTTGTGTGACACACACACACATGGGACATTGCGACCATCATTAAATAGGAATTGGCGGCCGAGCGTCAATAGGAGGTTGCAACGGTTGTAAGTGTGAAAAAGCGGTCGTTTTCAGGGCCGTCATAACTTCAGACGGTCACTAAACAGAATAGAGGTCGTGTTCTGTTCTATTCTATTCTATTCTATTCTATTCTATTCTATTCTATTCTATTCTTTGTCTCTTCTCTTCTTTATTCTATTTGTCTTTTCTCTTCTATTTTCTCTTCTCTTCTTTATTCTATTTTCTCTTCTCTTTATTCTATTTGTCAATTCTCTTCTATTTTCTCTTCTCTATTCTATTTGTCTATTCTCTTCTATTTTTTCTCTTCTTTATTCTATTTGTCTATTCTCTTTTATTTTCTCTTCTCTTCTTTATTCTATTTGTTTATTCTCTTTTCTTCTTTATTCTATTCTATTTGTCTATTTTCTTCTATTTTCTCTTCTCTTCTTTATTCTATTTGTCAATTCTCTTCTATTTTCTCTTCTCTTCTCTTCTCTTCTCTTCTCTTCTCTTCTCTTCTCTTCTCTTCTCTTCTCTTCTCTCTCCTCTCCTCTCCTCTCCTCTCCTCTCCTCTCCTCTCTTCTCTATTCCGTTCTGTTCCATTTTATTTAGACAATCCAAGGTCCCTTTTATTCTATATTTTAACGCCAGCCGGAGGGCGCATCCTCTTAATTTTAAGGGACACATTTTGCAATACATGTTTGTTGCAAAAAATCATACCGGGGCAGGCGTGGGTCCAAGCTTGAAAGAACCGGGGGAAGAGATTTATTTCAAGGAATCAGAGCAGAGGATTTGAGCTGATCTGGTGGGTTTTTAAAAAAAAAAAAAAAAATCCGGAGAGGCCGTGTAGGAATTGATGATAGGAAACAGCAGTTCAGAAAATAGAAGGAAACCCCCAATTTTATGCTTCGGGGTATATATTAGGCAAAGCAGCCGTTTTCAACTAGAGCTTTCTTGTTTTTATTTCGGTTTCTTCTGGTTGGCAGGAAAGGCACCGTTTAAAAATCCGAAGACACAGAGCGATCCGAGTTGTGCCCTCGGGAAGATGGCACCCCAAGAAAGAAGGAAGGGGATTTTGGCTATCTGCTGGATGCACCCAGGGAATTCCTGCTCTTTGCCCCTTTTATTCGTAACCATCTTATGCATTCATAATCATTTATACTTTATACGTAGGAGACCTGCCTACACCATTTCTGACAGAGGGCAGTCCAGTCTCTTCTTGAAGGCCTCCAGGGATGAAGCTCCCACAACTTCTGAAGGCAACTTCTGTTTCATCGGTTGATGGTTCTCACTGTTAGAAAAATTCCTCCTTATTTCCAGGTTGAATCTCTCCTTGGTCAGTTTCCATCCATTCTTCCTTCTCTGGCCTTCAAAGGTGCCTTGGAGAATAACTTGACCCCCTTCCTCCTCTCTGGGGCAGCCCCTCAAATATTGGAAGATGCTCTCCTGTCTCCCCTGGTCCTTCTCTTCACTGGACTAGCCAGGCCCGGTTCCTGCAACCGTTCATCGTACTTTTGAGCCTCCAGTCCCCTCATCATCCTCTTGGTTGCTCTTCTCTGCACTTTTTCTAAAGTCTCAACATCTTTTTTTATAGTGTGGTGACCAAAACTGGATGCAGGACTCTAAGTGTGGCTTTACTAAGGCTTTATAGAGTGGTATTAGTGCCTCCCTTGATCTTGATTGCATCCCTCTGTTAATGCAATTTAGGATTGTGTTGGCTTTTTTGGCTGCCGCCGCACACGGCTGGCTCCTATTTAACTGGTTGTCCACTAAGACTCCAAAATCACTTACAATATTGTAATTTATTGTCACTTTGAATGTACCCTAATCGGCATACATTAAAATGAAATTTCGTTGCATACGGCTCTCAGAGGGGTCTCCACCTCTAACATACATTACACAAACATGACAAAATAAATAAATAAAGACAAAATTATGCATATATCCACATATATATATATATATATTTATATATATATATATAATATATATATATAACATATATTATAGGTTATATGTGGGTATATGCCATATAAGCCCAATAAGAGGTATCTTTTCGTTGTCTGCTTAGTCTCTCATCATTTTAAAAAAGAGGAGATCTTAATTAGTCAGAGCCTCCCTTTTCTGATACACGATATACAGGTAGTTTCGACTTACGGCAGTTCGTTTACTGACTGTTCAGAGTTACGACGGCACTGAAAAGTGGGTGTGGGGGTGTTGGAAAGAACAGCTAAGGGGGATGAAGGTTTATAAGAAGAGACTGGACAGCCACTTGTCTGGAAGGGTATAGGCAGGGATGGGATTCAGCTGGTTCAGACCGGTTCGGGCGAATCGGATGTTAATTTTAATCCGGTTTGCCGAACTGGTAGTAGCAAGGACTGGCTGACCCCGTCCACCCCACCCTGTCCTTCCCAGGAGTCTCCACGCAACCCGTTTTGGGTGCCAGGTAAGTGCAGGGCGCGCGGAGGGTTTGGTAGGGCGAAAAATGGGCCTACTGGAAGTTCTGGAAGTCCGTTTCTGGCCTCCAGAGGGATTCCAGAGCCCAGGGAAGGCCGTTTTGCCCTCCCGGAGGCTTAAAGAAAGCCTCCGGAGTCTGGGGAGGGCAAAAGCGCCCCCTGTCCATGGTGCAGGAGGCCGAGTAGGCCACGCCCACCCTAACCACACCCTCCCAGCAACTGGGCAGACAACCGGTTGCTAAAATTTCTGAACCCCACCTCTGGGTATTAGGGTCTCCTGTTTGGGCGGCGGCGGGGGGGTTGGACTAGATGACCTCCAAGTTCCCTTCCAACTCTAGTTATTCTGAAGAATGCTGGGAAAGCTTGGAATCTTTCTGGCTTCCCACCCACCTGCTGGATCCCGAAGGGAAGAGATCCACTTTGCAAGGGTGTAGGAAGCCTGCCAAAAAGAGGCAGAAGATGGGAGAAAAAGGGAAGAGAAATTGCAAGGAGGGTTTAAACCCCCAAGGAAGCGCCGGGCAAAAGCTGTGGAATTCTCCGCCACAAGATGGAGCTAACCGGGATAGAAGGAGCCTGATCAGATCCAAGCACTCAGGAGGGAGCGGACAAAATGCTCCTTTCCAAACTTTTGGTCTTCTTTTCAACTGTTGCATCCCCTGCCTGTTAGGTAGCAGACATGGAACAAACGGGCCTACCGGAAATTTGGGGAGCCCTGAAATGGGCACGTTTCCGGCTTCCAGAAGGCCTCCAGAGCCTGGGGAGGCCGTTTTTGCCCTCCTGGAGGCTCGAGGAAAGCCTCCGGAGCCCGGGGAGGGCAAAAACAACCTTCCCCACCGCCGCCATGGTGCAGGAGGCCTCCCAGTAACCGGGCAGAGAAACCCTTGCTAAAATATTTGAAGCCCAGATCATATATACAACAAAACTGGCTTAACCCCAGAGTCAATTTACAAGGCACAGCCTTGTAAATAAATAAATAAATAAAATAAAATAAAGGAAAATAAAACCCGTAAACGTTGGGTATTTTGTGCCCGCCGAAGTTTGTTTGGGCTATTTCCCCTGTGGTTTTTTTTTTTTTTTTTGCCCCTCTGTTTCTCCCCACTACCACCCCCGCCCCGCGCCCGGCAAAAACCAAGGATGCCAAACTTCTCAGAGGTACTTAGTTGCCATGGCAACCTGAGCTGACCTCCACATTATTGTTCTCAAGAGGAGGGAACTGACTTTACTATATGTTCATTCACTGAATTAATAGACTTCTCGCTCTTTGATTAAGGGCCGAGGGTCGTAATGAAAGAGGGGGGGGGGGGAAGAGGAGGAGTGGAAAAAAAAATAACAAGAGAGAGAGAGAGAGAGAGAGAGAAGGAGGGAGGGAGGAGAAAGATCGTCTCAGACAACTGTCCAGCTTTTTGTTGGAGGATTTATGAGGATATTCAAAAGGAAGATTATAAGGACCGGCTGAAAGCTGTTCCTTGCTTTGGTTTCATAGAAACCGAACCTCCCAAGCTTTAAGGGAAGGAATTATGGAATAACAGAGAAGGAAGGAAGGAAGGAAGGAAAGAAGGAAGAAGGGAAGGAAAGAAGGGAATAAAGAAGGAAAGAAGGGTGGAAAGGAGGAAGGAAGGAAGGAAGGAAGGAAGGAAGGAAGGAAGGAAGGAAGGAAGGAAGGAAAGAAAGAAATACAGAATAAAAGAGTTGGAAGGGTCCTTAAAGAATAACAGAGCTGGAAGGAAGGAAGGAAAGAAGGAAGGAAGGAAAGAAGGCAGGCAGGCAGGCAGGAAAGAAGGAAGGAAGGAAAGAAATACAGAATAAAAGAGTTGGAAGGGTCCTTAGAAAATAACAGAGCTGGAAAGGAAGGAAGGAAGGAAGGAAGGAAGGAAGGAAGAAAGGAAGGAAGGAAAGAAGGCAGGCAGGCAGGAAAGAAGGAAGGAAGGAAGGAAAGAAATACAGAATAAAAGAGTTGGAAGGGTCCTTAGAAAATAACAGAGCTGGAAGGAAGGAAGGAAAGAAGGAAAGAAGGAAGGAAGGAAGGAAGGAAGGCAGAAAGGAATGAAGGAAGGAAGGAAAGAAAGAAGGCAGGCAGGCAGGAAGGAAAGAAATAAAAGAATAAAAGAATAAAAGAGTTGGAAGGGTCCTTAGAGGTCTTCTAGTCCAACCCCCACCCCCACTCAAGGAGGAGACCCTACACCATTTCAGACAAAATGGTTTTCCCAACCTCCTCTTAAAAACCTCCAGCGTTGGAGCGCCCACAATTTCTGGTGGCGAGCCGTTCCACTGACTCATTATTCCCGCACAGAAATTCACCCGAATTCTTGTTTGAAAGAAAATAGCTGATAGCAATTTTTTTCTTCCACGAGAACGGAATATTTAATTTTATTTTTTATTTTGCATAGCCTAATATTCCATGTTGTCTGTGATTCGTTGAGGCCGAATACCCTGTACTAATTTTTTTTTTTTTTTTTTAAAAAAGGGTTAGGGTTATAACTTATAAAGTTATGAAGAAACACTACCTGAAAATGGTATTTGCTTACTGGACTTGGGCCTTTGCTCTGCATTCCTGCAACGTATTATAAGCTCCCCTAGTCAGGTTAGCTAGCATTAAACCAGCTTAACAAGCTGAGACTTGTTTTGTCCTTAACTGACCAGCTAAGCACCTGGAGAAAAATTCTCTGGACAACAGAAGCCGTGGAAATGAAAGGATTAAGAGCCAGGAGATTAGAGATGAAGCTGGAAGAGACCGGGGTAAGGTTTTTTCCAGCTAACCATTTTTTAATTATTGTTAAAAGCCAAAAGTTTTGGGAGCTGCACCTCAAGTACACAGAAAAAGTGGGGGGAGAGAGAGATTTTAAAGAAAACTTTGGCCTTTGGAAAAGGGGCTACCAGAGCCTTCCTGAAATTTTGGCTCTCCGCCCTTCTGTCTTCTTGGAGAAGGCGTTTAATATAAGAAAATGGGCTGGGAAATTAGGTGGGATTAGCTGTTTGCCCCTGGACTATTACAGTTTAGACTTCCCCTTCTGCTCCTTTTCTTCCTCTCCTTCTTCTCTTCTTCTTTCATTTCCTCCCTCCCCTTTTACTTGTTCTTTTCCTTTCTTCCCCCTTTCTCTTTTTTCCCTCCTTTCTTCTCTTCCACCATGCCATCTTTTCTTCTTTCCGTCCTTCCTTCCTTCCCTCCCTCCTTCCTTCCTTCCTCTCTCCCTCCTTCTCTATCTGGGAGATGACCATAATGCTGGAATCGATCAAGAAACTCGTGATGCATAGCCTGTCCTCCTTCTCTATCTTTCCTTTCCTTTCCTTCCCTTCCCTTCCCTTCTTCTATCTTCCTTTCCTTTCCTTTCCTTTCTATTCTCCTTCCCTTCCCTTCCCTTCCCTTCCCTTCCCTTCCCTTCCCTTTCCTTTCCTTCCCTTCCCTTCTTCTATCTTCCTTTCCTTTCCTTTCTATTCTCCTTCCCTTCTCTTTCTTCCCTTCCCTCTTCATCCTTTCCTTCCCTTCTTCTATCTTCCTTTCCTTTCCTTTCCTTTCCTTTCCTTTCCTTTCCTTTCCTTTCCTTTCTATTCTCCTTCCCTTCCCTCTTTCTTCCCTTCCCTCTTCATCCTTTCCTTCCCTTCTTCTATCTTCCTTTCTTTTCCTTTCCTTTCCTTTCCTTTCCTTTCCTTTCCTTTCCTTTCCTTTCCTTTCCTTTCTATTCTCCTTCCCTTCCCTCTTCATCCTTTCCTTCCCTTCCCTTCCCTTCCCTTCCCTTCCCTTCCCTCTTCATCCTTTCCTTTCCTTTCCTTTCCTTTCCTTTCCTTTCCTTTCCTTTCCTTTCCTTTCCTTTCCTTTCCTTCCCTTCCCTTCCCTTCCCTTTCCTTCTCTTCCCTTCTCTTCCCTTGCCTCTTCATCCTTTCCTTTCCTTCTTCTTCCCTCTTCCCTCCCTCCAGCATTCCATAGGCAACCAGAACGACACAAACCATACTTCTTGGAAGCTGGCGAAAAGAAAACCATCTAAGGAATCATTAATCTGCGATTTGTGCTGGAAAAGGATGAACTCGGGGTTAAAAAAAAAAAAGGACCAGACGAATGGCTGGTCCCATATAACCCGTGTCCTTACTGTTATTATAAAACCCCCCGGAAAGGCCTTCAGGCGATGATGTGGTTCCTAGTAATTTCTCCACCAAAAGACAGTTAACAGTTCTCCATCTCTTCCCTAACTGCCTTCTTGACTTATTAGGGGAGGGGTTGGCTTTTCATTCTCCAGGGCTGCCATTCATCAATCGTGGCCATCCCCATGGGAAAGATCGTGGATTTTTTTTATTTCTGACTCCGATGTAGCCGGGGGGGGGGAAGGGGGGGCTATTTTTGATGGGCCCGGTCCTTCCCGCCGGAGTCTCCGTTCCATCCCCTTGGGGCCAGCCATGTTGCTAATGTCCCAATAATGGTTTCACAAATTATCATAATTCTCCATCCATCATCTTCCTTGGGACAATGGTTTGCCCCCCACCAATGTATCAGATGGCTGGGATGACCTACAGACGGTGGGAGAGGTGGGGGAGGCGTGGGGGTCCGGTGTGGGGGTGGGGAACACGGGACATAAATAGAAAGAGATTTATGGACTGCGCAGTTCGGGATGCCTTCTTTTTTCTTCTTCTTCTTTTCTTCTTCTTCTTCTTTTTTTTACTCCGGTGGCAAAATTATGGATGGATTTGGGTTTGTTTTTTTTTTTAATCTTTGATCTTGAACTGCCAAGGAGTAGTTTGGTAAGGGCTGGCTGGCGAGGCCAATGGGGATGAGAAATAATATGAACGCACACAAAAAGGGGGGGAAGAAAAAAAAAAACTGTTTCAGGATTATAGGAAGTCGTGGACCTGTCTTGAAGCACAGTTCTTAGGGTGCTACTTAGGGGGGGAAAAAGGAAGAAGGGCTTGCAAAATGCAGGATTTGTAATATACCAAAGGGGCTTTCCCATCCATCTTCGTCTTTGCGTTTTCATTCTTTTCTCCCTGGAAGAGTATTTCAGTGGAAAGGATACAGGGAGCCAGTGGAAGGGTCCTGCCGGTTTAACAGGGTGGGGCCCAGTTGATCGTCAGAGCTACCCGCTTCGCCCGAAACCAGTCCAAAGAGGCTGAATCCCACCACCTGCAGGTAGCCCTCGAATTACGACCACAATTGAGCCTAAAATGTATGTTACTAAGTGAGAAATCTGTCTATCTTTCTATCTATCTATCTGTCATCTATCTATATCTATCTACCTACTATGTATCTATCCATCTATCTACCTACCTTCTATCTATCTACCTACCTACCTACCTACCTACCTACCTACCTATTATCTATATATTTATCATCTACCTACCTACTATCTATCTATCTATCTATCTATCTATCTATCTATCTACCTACCATATACCTACCTATTATCTATATATTTATCATCTACCTACCTACTATCTATCTTCTATCTATCTATCTATCTATCTATCTATCTACCTATCATCTATCCATCCATCATGTATTCTATCTATCTATCTATCTATCTATCTATCTATCTATCTACCTACCTACCTACCTACCATCTACCTACCTATTATCTATATATTTATCATCTACCTACCTACTATCTATCTATCTATCCATCTATCTATCCATCCATCATGTATTCTATCTATCTATCTATCTATCTATCTATCTATCTACCTATCATCTATCCATCCATCATGTATTCTATCTATCTATCTATCTATCTATCTATCTATCTATCTGTCTATCTATCTACCTACCTACCATCTACCTACCTATTATCTATATATTTATCATCTACCTACCTACTATCTATCTATCTATCTATCTATCTATCTATCTATCTATCTATCCATCTATCTAAGCTATCATCTATCTACCTATCATCTATCCATCCATCATGTATCCTATATCTATCTATCTATCTATCTATCTATCTATCTATCTATCTATCTATCTACCTACCTACCTACCTACCTATTATCTATATATTTATCATCTACCTACCTACTATCTATCTATCTATCCATTTATCATCTTATCTAGCTATCCATCCATCATGTATTCTATCTATCTATCTATCTATCTATCTATCTATCTATCTATCTATCTATCTATCTATCTATCTATCTATCTACCTACCTACCTATTATCTATATATTTATCATCTACCTACCTACTATCTATCTATCTATCTATCTATCTATCATCTATCTATCTATCTATCCATCCATCCCTACCTTCTATCTATCTATCTACCTACCAGTAGAAAAATCACAAAATAAATGTTAATGTGTTCCTATTATCTGTCTGTCTGTCTGTCTCTATCCCAGCCTTTTGATTTGTTCTCATGAATGAAGACTCCCTGGAAAAAATCAGAAAAGAAATTCAGATCTCGTGCCTCTGTGTGTGTGTGTGTGTGTGTGTGTGTGTCAGACTGAGCCCAACGCCCGTCTCATTGGAGGTTGATAAGATTGTGACAGAGTTTTAATAACGTGGCCCATCTATTTGAGGGGGGTCCTTAGCATGCCTCTTTTATTCGTCCCCAAAGGCCTCGTTCAGCCAAAAGCCCTTTTCACTCCAGTCTCCTCGGCCTGCTCCCTGGGGAGACTGGGGTCGACGGAGAGTGATAGATAGATAACTCTATAGATTATCTTTCACAGATGTTTTCTCTCCAGTAGCCCCTTCGGCAAATTCCCTCTAAGTAAACAGAGACGGAAAGGAGGGGAGGAGATATTGGAGAAAGAGATCTGCCCAAATTCCCTTTCAGAGGAAAGGGCGGAAAAAACTGAGATTGAATTTTTCCCACCTCGTTCCGCTCGTCCCACCATCCTTCAAGTCTTCCCTCTCGAGAAATCCAATGCTTTTTTTTTTCTTTGCACGTCGTCTTTGCATAAGGACAAAGTCAAATCCTTCCCCGAGGATGGGGGTGGAAATTTGGGTGCGTCTTATACACCGAATGTGGCCCTGCTCGCCCCCTGTCCCCTTTACCCTTTGGCCTCTGCCTCCAGCAATTTACCTCCTTGCAGCAAGCAGCAAGAAGAAACAGCCCATTTCAGCTTCAGCGCAGCCTAATTAGCACAGTTGGATCAGCCTCCCGACTCTCAGCTGTTTCAGGCAGCAAGGATTGTCATGGCCTATTGCTGCACGGGCCTCTGCTGCTTGCTGCAAGGAGGTGAATTGCTGGGAGCAGATTTTTTTTTTTCCCCCTTGTGCTAATCAAGCTATGCTGAAAACGAAAATGAAAGTAAAGCAGGATGTTTGCTGTTTGCTGCAAGGAGGCAAAATTGCTCAGAGGCAGAGTGAGATTTCTTGTTCTTCTTTTCCTCACCCAAAAAGGTAGGTGAGTCTTAAAGTCCGAAAAATACGGTAGCTCCTTCGGAAAGACTTCCCAGGCCATTGAGTTGAACTGTTTAACTCTCCAAGTTTTCACTTCCCTGGCCCCTGGTTTTAAAAACCCTAAAACCCACCCGTAAATTTAACACCCCATAAACTCCTGATGTTGATTCTTTTACTATGTGTTTAGGCTACAGCCTGGCTCAAATATTAGAATCTTTGGCGGTTTTATATTTTTGGGAGCAAGAAGGATGGAGACAGACTGAGGCACAGCTGCAAAATAGGTGTCCAAAATAGGACCCCAAAACTGGCCTTAAAAAGAGTTTTAAGAGCCCCCAAAGCAAATTAAAAAAAATTTTTTTTTTTTGCTTGGGATGTCGTGAATGTAAAAAAAAAAAAAGTGGGGGGGGGGAGTTTTTCCAGTGTATGAGATATTTCATAAAATAGCCGAGCATTTCTCTCCATGGGAACCTCTAAACTCCCATATATCTGTCGTTTGGAATAAGAAAGTGTCTCTCTGCGTAACTCCGGCCCAGAGGCACGTTCCATGAGTTATGGAGATGAACGGGGTAAAAAGTTCAACCTGGTTGAAGCTCCGCTGAGGTTGTCCCCTTTGCCAATTCATGTCCCCCCACCAAATTCTGTTTCTGAAAGGGTTGGCTTATGGGCCGCCTCTGGGGAGAAAGGAAAAGAGGAGAAGGAGAAGGAAAAGCAGAAGGAGAAGAGGAGGAGGAGGAGGAAAAAGAAGAGGAGGAGGAGGTGGAGGAAGAAGAAGAGGAGGAGGTGGAGGAAGGAGGAGGAGGAAGAGGAGGAGGAGGAGGAGGAGAAGAAGAAGAAGAAGAAGAAGAAGAAGAAGAAGAAGTAGAAGTAGAAAAAGAAGAAGAAGAAGAAGAGGGGGAGGAAGGAGGAGGACGAGGAAGGAGGAGGAGGACTTGTGGGGTCCTTGGTGATCTCTGAGCTTGGTGGTTTTCATCCATAGATGGATGGATGGATGGATGGATGGATGGATGGATGGATGGATAGATATGGATATGATAGATAGATAGATAGATATGGATGGATACTAAATGAGTGTTTCTCACCTTCAATAACTTGAAGAGTTATTAAATTTATTTATTAAATGTGTATGCCATGCAGAGTTCCTTTGGGTGGTCAGATGGGCAGCCTTGAAATGTAATAAACAAACTTCATAAAGAAAGGATTATGTGGGCTTCAACTGCATCCTGGCTGGAGAATTCTGGGAGTTGAAGTCCACTCCTCCTAACACTGCCAAGGTGACGGAAAACACCCCCAAAACAAAACAGCCCGAAACCTTCATCTCAATGCAGGCACGCAAAATGAGGATCCGACTTTATTATCATTGGGGACGAGTTCAGGAGCTGCTCCTGCCAGATAATCCTTATTTTCACAGCAAACGTGCCATCGCTGAAGGATGGTTGCGGGTTCATTCAACACAACAGGAGACAATTTGGCACAGAAACCCAGGAAAAGGCGACGGAGAGGTGGGAACACAGCTGAAAAGTCTTGGCCACAAAAGAAAAGTTGGATGTTTGCACTTCTGAATCAACTTGGAAAACAATTGAGCTTCACCCGTAAAACCTGTAAACATCAGTATCACGCACAAAAATGTCACCGCAATCGAGAGCACCGACTCAGGGAACCCAAGGAATCCATTAAAACGCCGCAAACAGCGAGATGACGGTATCATAAATTGAAAAAACTAAATAAAAAGCAAGTTCAGCCAAATTCAGCCATCGCTAAGCCGGAAAGGAGACGGTTGTCCAGCGGGCTTGCAATTAAAAACGATTAAAAAAAAAAAAAGGTTAAAATTTGAATTTCCACCCGGAACCGAAGACTAAAATCACGCAGCTTTCGGAAGCCAATCCAAAGTTTTCGATCTTACCTTTTTAACGCAGCCGTCCTGCAGGCCCGTCTCGGAATCCGTGAGCATTTCCTGGAAGGGAAAAATAAAATAAAATAAAATAAAGACTCCATCAGTTGACAGCTTGGGACGGGGACAGGGTTTGTAAGCTTCGGGTTCGAATGCAACCAGGTTACAAAGGATTTTGGACCTCAAAATACCCAATCTCGGACGATCTCCCTCAATGTCTCCCCAGCACCCCAAGATCCACGAGAAAAGAGGTGCGACATATTTTTCCTGCCTCTTTTGTCTCCGTAGGCTTGTAGATGAAGAAGGCTGCCCAATTTGGGGTAGAAACACAGGTGACTTACAACAGTTCGTTTAGGGGACCGTTTCAAAGTTACGACGGCACTAAAAAAAGCTACTTGGGACCGTATTCGCGGTTACGACCTTTATACCATCCTTGCGGCCATTGGTCCAGAATGAGATAAGGCAGAGGTGGGTTGCATATAATTTTACCACCAGTTCGCCACAAACCGAAAATGTGAGTGCACGGCTTACAAAATGTGGCTAAATAGGACGGCACGGCGTCGCAGCAGCGCGGCGGGGAGGCAGCTCCACCCACAGGTTGCCACTACCGTTTCGCCCGAACCGGTCTGAACCGGGTAAATACTTGTTCTGCCCCAGCCACGGACCCCAAAAAACGCAGCACACAAAAAGTCCATAGAAACCTTGGTTTACTAATTAAGGACTAGTAATGAGCTTTCTTAGTAGTTGTTCGAACACAAGTACAGTTTAGATCAGTCTTTCCTGAAAAACCGGTGTCCCCATGCGCGCTGGCCAGCTGATTTTTGGGGTGCGCATGCACGCTAGAACCTGGAAGTTCAGCTTTTCCGGAATGCAGTCCCAATGAGGGCACATGTGCACATTTGATGTTTCCGCGCAACTTTTTCGGCACTTGGTGCTGAAAAAGTTTGCCGTCACTGGCATGGCGCCTGGGATAGGAGGGGGGGTGGGGGGGGACAGGGGTGGTGGGCCCCCCCCACAGTCACCATGGCTAAATACCACCACTGCTGTCCAGTCTTCTTTAAAAAAAAAAAAACCCACAACCCCCCCAAATTGTTTGTGATGATCACAACATTCAAGGAAACAAACGTTTAGATGGACCCAAAAATAGCTAAAAATCTATTTTCCGGGAAAAGCCAGCCTTGCGTAGGATCCCTCCGGTATAAAATCCTCTATTTAGCCGTGGACCTCTGTGGCCTTTCCAGACCGATGTAGATATTTTTTTTCTTTTCTTTTTTGCAGGCCCAGATTCAGGCTGTTAAAAAAAAGAAAGAAAGAAAGAAAGAAAGAAAGAAAGAAAGAAAGAAAGAAAGAAAGAAAGAAAGAAAGAAGAAGGAAAGAAAAGAAAATAAATCTCATTTTTTTCCTCTCCCTCCTCCCTCCTCCCGTGTTGGACAAACCAGAAAGCGTTTGGGCCCTTTTGAGATTATTATTATTATTATTATTTTGGGTGGGTTTTTTTTTTTTTTTGCAACTCCTCCCCTACTTTTGGGTAAACTAAACATGTCAGCAGACGCCATGCGAATCTTTTTGAAGCACAGTTTACGAGCTGGCATGCTCCTTCTGCATTTAGCCCTAATTTGATTACATTCTCCAGACAGATCACAAATGATTTGTGTAAATAGTAATATTACCCATTCAGCCCCGTGCGCACTCAAATAAATCGTTAGGCCGCCTTGTGTGTGTGTGTGTGTGTGTGTGTGTGAGGGTGCATGCAAAATCACCAGGGAAATACGAAGGGGAAGGCAATTTTAAAAGGATGCCAAACAGCTGTTTGGGGCTGCTTAGGATAACATTTGGATGAGGGGGGTTCTTCTTTCTTTCTTTCTTTCTTTCTTTCTTTCTTTCTTTCTTTCTTTCTTTCTCTCTTTCTTCTTTCTCTTTCTCTTTCTTTCTCTCTTTCTTTCTCTCCTTCTCTTTCTCTCTTTCTTTCTTTCTTTCTCTCTCTCTTTCTTCCTCTCTTTCTCTCTCTTTTTTCTCTCTCTCTCTTTCCTTCCTTCCTTCTTCCTTCTTTCCTTTCTTTCTCCTTCTTTCCTTCTCTCTCTCTCTCTCTTTGTTTTTCTCCCTCCTTCCCTCCCACTCTCTCTCTCTTTTTTTTTTCTTTCTTTCTTTCTCTTTCTTTCTCTCTCTTAAAGAGGCTTTGCGGGATTAAGATTGTGCTTTATACTTTCTAAGGAAGCCTAGGTCAGAACACAGGACAAGAAGTAATGGGTGGAAGTTCATCAAAGAGAATAGAATAGAATAGAATAGAATAGAATAGAATAGAATAGAATAGAATAGAATAACTGTTGTGGTCTGCCAGCAACCTGCGGAGCTGTCAGCAGAGTCAGACAGAAGGCTGGGGAGGAACATGGGCCAGTCCTGGAGTCA
>JAKOOJ010000023.1:2690077-2720077 GCA_022577455.1 Arizona elegans | reverse complement strand
TAATAATAATAAAACAACAACAACACCAGAAGCCAAGAAAGACAACTTATTATCACTTCCACGTTGTGTAGAGAAAACGGTTAAGGGACTTGATGGGAAGCTAACCGTGCCTGAACGCGAGGTTATTACAAAAAAAATTATTATCTGAATTTCTGGACCAGTCCCAGTTGGCGTTTCTTGAAATGGTCATTGCTAAATGACAATTTTCTTGGATTGTTTTATTCTGAATTTTTTTTTTCCCCATCCGATGCCATAAAATTATTCAGAAATCGGTCCAACTAAACGGGGGTAACACCGCAAGCTGAAAAAAAAAAAAAGGAAAAAAAAAAAAGAACCGAAGCAGGATATTATAGACGGGTGATTGATTACAACTGGCGCATCAGCAGCCAAAGGGATCCAAGAGAAAGAGCATTGAACTGGGACCAGCTTCCCTTTCAGATCTCCAGACGGCCATAAATCACATGGGATGAACTTGGCCAAGTCAAGTCAACCAGCTCAGGATAGATGGATTGCGTAATTTTTTAGGACCTACGGAGACGGAAAGAACGGCTGGGTTCGCAGAGGTGCTAGCTAAGCCGTAGATCAGGGGTGAAATCCAGCAGGTCCTGATAGGTTCTGGCGAACCTGTAGCGGAAATTTTGAGCAGTTCGGAGAACTGGCAAATACTATCTCTGGCTGGTCCCGGAGTGGAATGGGAAGGGTGATTTTGCAATATCCTTCCCCCAGGAGTGCGGAAGGAATGGTGATTTTGCAGGGTCTTTCCCCTGGAGTGGGGTGGGAATGGGGATTTTGTAGTATCCTTCCCCCAGGAGTGGGGTGGGAATGGGGATTTTGCAGTATCCTTCTCCTACCACACCCACCAAGCCACGCCCACCAAGCCACACCACGCCCACCAAGCCACGCCCACAGAACTGGTAGGGAAAAAAAATTGAATTTCACCGCTGCTGTAGTTTAATGCTGGTTTAGGGCCAAGCTACGTGCACACAGGCTAACACGAAAGCAAACCGACTATCTTCTTAGGGATCAAGAGTGTTGGGGCGGATTCAGTCATGCGGATCAGGGTTTAGGAGAGCAAATGGTGAATCATCCCCTCGGAGTCCGAATTCTGATAGGAAGGAAAGCCGATTCCGGATCCCGGGGTTGTCACTTTTCAAGCTCACGTCTTCTCCATCTCTGGGAGGGGGAAATGTTAGTCACAAGGGGCTGCTAGCATCCCATCCTTCGTTCTCACAGCTCATTTTCATCTTTGCATTTTAATGAAAGTTAATGGGAACCAAATGACTGGGAGGTGATTGAGATCAGAGAAGGGGAAGGGGAAGGGAAGGGAAGGGAAGGGAAGGGAAGGGAAGGGAAGGGAAGGGGAAAGGAGGGAGGGAGTGTGGGAGGGAAGGGGAAGGGAGGAATAAAGGAAGGAAGGAGAGGGAGAGGGAAGGGAAGGAAAGGAAAGGAAAGGAGGAGGAGAAGGAAAGGGGGAAAGGAAGGAAGGAGGGAAGGAAGGAAGGAAGGAAGAAGGAGAGAGAATGGAATGCAATGAAGTGGAGTGGAAGAGGAGGAGAGGAAAAGAAAGGAGGAAGGAAAGGGTGAAGAAGGGAGGGAAGGAAGGGGAAGGAAGGAAGGAGAGGGAGGGAAAACAGAAGGGAAGGAAAGGAAAGGAGAAGAAGGAAAGGGGGAAGGAAGGAAGGAGGGGAAGGAAGGAAGGAAGGAATAAGGAGAGAGAATGGAAGGCAATGAAGTGGAGTGGAAGAGGAGGAGAGGAAAGGAAAGGAGGAAGGAAAGGGTGAAGAAGGGAGGGAAGGAAGGAAGGAAAGAGAGGGAGGGAGAACAGAAGTTAAGGAAAGGAAAGGAGAAGAAGGAAAGGGGGAAAGAGGGAAGGAAGGAAGGAAGGAGAGGGAGAGAGAATGGAATGGAATGGAAGAGGAGGAAAGGAAAGGAAAAGAAGGGAAGGGAAAGGGAAAAGAAGAGATCCAGCATGACAATTCTGCTATTCCTCTATGATTTCATCCTACTCAAGGCTACAACCCTTAGAGGCCACGTGCCACCAGAGATTCAGCCAAACCGCCTTCCTCTCCTCTTCCCAGCCACGAATTCATCTTTAGGAATGACAAAACAAACCAACAATCCACGTTTAAATCCCGCTGCTACCAGTTTGCCCGAACCGGGGCGAATCGGGAGCAACCCAACCCTGGTTTAAATACGGGGTGGAGTGGTGGGGATCGAGGAATGAAAAGTTTTTCAAGTTTGCGACCGCGTTTACTTAGAGAAGTTGTGGTTTTTTGGGGGGGGGGGTTTCCCCTTTTAAACTGTCTCCTCCGATTATCCTTCGGATCAGGAACCAGCCGAAAATGTGTGGTTCGCCTTGTTTCTCCAAAAAACGCAGCTTTTGCAGGAAAGCCAACATTGAGTATTTAACTGCGAGATTTCCCTGATTTTTCACTTCCTTTCCTTTTGCCAAGAAGAGCGTCATTGATGGGAAGATCCATCTTTCCTTGCCCCCCCCCCCCCCCCTTGCCAAAAAGCAACTTCTTCCCCCTGACCCATAAATCACGGAGCCCAGAAATGTTCACAATGGGAGCCAGGGAATTTCTTTACCCTCTCGAAGAGGGTTTATTAAAGTACATTTTTGAGGGGAGGAGGAAGGGGGAGGCATCCAAAATAAATAACCATTTATCCGAAAGGCAGCCAAAATGCCGCGGATGGCCAGAGAGATGTTGGATTCGCCACCGAGGAAAGTTCTCGCGAATATATAAAACTCCAAATATAATAAAAGTACTTGTGAAATTGGCAGGACACCCTCCCCCCCCCCCCCCCCCCCCCAATTCCACAAACCCCCAAATCTCATTGCCGGCCGCAAGGGCTGGAAAGCAAATTCGTTCTGGTTTTTTAAGGTGCCAAGCTAAAAAAAAAAGAGGTGGGTGGGTGGGGGAATAAAATCTTGTTTATTTGTCTGACTCTAAAGCTGACCCCCTCTTTTTCAGGGAGTTTCCCTCCCACCACCCAGAAATCTTTCCAAAAGAACTAAGCAAGTCAATGAACAAAATAGCCAACGTCCCCAAAAAAACCCAACACTAACCCATAATGCTCTGCAGCTGTTACAGGTGTTATGTCTACCTTATATTTCTGGGCATTTATAAATAAGTGAATAAATAATAAATAACTTTATTGTCATTGTACGTGTATACAGAGTATACCCATACAACGAAATTCACTTAACACCCAAAGACCAGGTCCAACACACATAACAATCCCCAAACACACTCCCACCCACCACAATTCTCCACCCCTAAACTACCCAAACATCCACACAACAGACCAAGTCATGCTGTCCAACAGCTCACTGATGGTGAGCTTTATATCTCGAAGGACCTCTCATGGACTATGTGATGTGATGCGACACCCGGAAAAATACGGCATCCTTCGCTTAACCCTCCAGGGAAAGATTGAAGGCAAATGAGGTCCAGGCAGAAGAAGAACATCATGGCTTCAAACTCTAAGGGACCAGTTAGAAGATGGAGGAGGAGGAGGAGGAGGAGGAGGAGGAGGAGGAGGAGGAGGAGGAGGGAGGAGGAGGAGGGAGGAGGAGGAGGAGGAGGAGGAGGAGGAGGAGGAGGAGGAGAGAGAAGGAAGGTGGTGGAGGAGGAGAAGGAGGAAGAAGAGGAGGAGGAGAAGAAGAAGATGATGGAGGAGGAGGAGGAGGAGAAGAAGAGAGAAGGAAGATGGAAGAGGAGGAGGAGAAGAAGAAGAAGGAGAAGGAAGATGGAGGAGGAGGAAGAGGAGAAAGAAGAGAAGGAGGAGGAGGAGAAGAAGAAGAAGAGGAAGAGGAAGAGGAGGAAGAGGAAGAGGAAGGAGGAAGAAGAAGAAGAAGAGAAGAAGAAGAAGAAGAAGAAGAAGAAGAAGAAGAAGAAGAAGAAGAAGAAGAAGAAGAAGAAGAAGAAGAAGAAGAATGCTGAACAAATTCAAGAATCCCACCCTCTTATCTGTTTTAATAAACTTCTCCTTTGGAAATAAAATTTTTTAAAAAAATCACATACAGGTAATCCTCAATTTATAACAGTTCATTTAGTGACCATTCAAATTTACGACAGCACTGGAAAATAGTAACTCATGGCCATTTCTCACACTTACGACCGTTGCGGCATCCCTGTGGTCAGGTGATTTACATTCAGATGCTTGTCAACTGACTCGCATTTATGACGGTTGCAGTGTCCCGGGGGGGTGTGTGTCACACGATCCCCTTTTGCGACTTTCCCACAAGCCAAAATCAACGGGAAAAACCAGTTTCACTTAACAACCGGGTTATTCGTTTAACAACCACAGCTTATTCGCTTAAAAAGCCGTGGCGAGAAAAATTGTAAAACGGGGCGAAGCTCACTCAACGTCGCTTAGCAACGTAAATTTTTGGTCTCAGTTGCGGTCGTAGGTCGAGGACCACCTGTGCTTTTTCAGCAAATAAATGAAAATGGGCAGCAGGATGACATTTTGAGCCTCTACGAAACTGATGTGCCATGCAGAATGTTTCATTTGAAGAACCCCAAGTATTTCCATTTCCTCTTGAAGCAGCCGTGGGATTCAGCCGGTTCGGCGGTTCAGCGAGCCCAGTTACAGCCAGCTCGCCTACCTGCCCCAGCGCTATCCCGTCTTATACAATTGCTGTGTTTTTGACGCAGTGCAATTCTGGGCGAACCGGTTATTAAATTATACGAAGCCCATTTCTGCCTTGAAATTATATTGTCATACTGGGCTAGTGATTTTAGATTATTTCTTTTAACGCACTGGTGTGTACACACTCACCAGTGGTCACCGTTCTCAATTAAAACAATCCTTAAGGGGGGAACAAAGGAGAGGATTAAACCCAAAAGGTTTCACAAGGGAATTTAGCCGTTTAGTAACGTGTAAAATCCTAACATGTTTTTTTTTTTAAATTTCATAACTGCGTTATTCTTTTTTTTTAAAAAAGGCAGTCACAATATTTGTTCAAAATGTGATCTTTTCCACGTACGCCTTTCTAAACCTAAGTAGGCATATTGCTAAAGGTCAACGCTATTCACGCACCGAGAAAACTCAAGGCAGACGTTATGGAATTTAAACGTTGATTGAACCAAACCAATCTATCGTGAAAAGCTAGAATTTTGAATTTTTTTTATTTATTTATTTTTTTGCTTAAACCATCCGGGTGTTGAAGTTTTCAACTCAAGAAATCGAACACAAGTGGATGGATCCGTGTCTTTTAAGCTTGGCAAATTTAAAGCGTGTGGACTTCAACTCCCAGAATTCCCCAGCCGCCATGGGGAATTCTGGGAATTGAAATCCACATGTCTAAAAATTGCACAAATTCTAGGAACGGAAGGCTGAAAGGTATACATCTTAAAAATTAGAGAAAGTGCTTGGGAAAGAATTGCATCCATTGAGGGATGCAGGAAGTCCTTGACTTACAACGATGTTTAGGGACCGTTCGGAGTTACGACGGCACTGGGGAAAAAATGAGTTACGACCGTTTTTCACACCAACGCAATATCCCCATGGTCGTGCGTTCAAAATGTGGAGACTTGAAAATAACTCTGGAGAGAATAGTATAGGACAGGCTTCTGTGGGGCAAGGCTGAGGGAGAGAAGGGGATAAGATAGGAGAGGCCTCTGTGGGACAAGGCTGAGGAAGAGAAGGGGATAGGATAGGGGAGGCCTCTGTGGGGCAAGGCTGAGGGAGAGAAGGGGATAGGATAGGGGAGGCCTCTGTGGGGCAAGGCTGAGGGAGAGAAGGGGATAGGATAGGGGAGGCCTCTGTGGGGCAAGGCTGAGGGAGAGAAGGGGATAAGATAGGAGAGGCCTCTGTGGGACAAGGCTGAGGGAGAGAAGGGGATAGGATAGGGGAGGCCTCTGTGGGGCAAGGCTGAGGGAGAGAAGGGGATAGGATAGGGGAGGCCTCTGTGGGGCAAGGCTGAGGGAGAGAAGGGGATAGGATAGGGGAGGCCTCTGTGGGGCAAGGCTGAGGGAGAGAAGGGGATAAGATAGGAGAGGCCTCTGTGGGGCAAGGCTGAGGAAGAGAAGGGGATAAGATAGGAGAGGCCTCTGTGGGGCAAGGCTGAGGGAGAGAAGGGGATAGGATAGGGGAGGCCTCTGTGGGGCAAGGCTGAGGGAGAGAAGGGGATAGGATAGGGGAGGCCTCTGTGGGGCAAGGCTGAGGGAGAGAAGGGGATAGGATAGGGGAGGCCTCTGTGGGGCAAGGCTGAGGGAGAGAAGGGGATAGGATAGGGGAGGCCTCTGTGGGGCAAGGCTGAGGGAGAGAAGGGGATAGGATAGGGGAGGCCTCTGTGGGGCAAGGCTGAGGGAGAGAAGGGGATAGGATAGGGGAGGCCTCTGTGGGGCAAGGCTGAGGGAGAGAAGGGGATAGGATAGGGGAGGCCTCTGTGGGGCAAGGCTGAGGGAGAGAAGGGGATAGGATAGGGGAGGCCTCTGTGGGGCAAGGCTGAGGGAGAGAAGGGGATAGGATAGGAGATGTTTCTGTGGGGCAAGGCTGAGGGAGAGAAGGGGATAGGATAGGGGAGGCCTCTGTGGGGCAAGGCTGAGGGAGAGAAGGGGATAGGATAGGGGAGGCCTCTGTGGGGCAAGGCTGAGGGAGAGAAGGGGATAGGATAGGGGAGGCCTCTGTGGGGCAAGGCTGAGGGAGAGAAGGGGATAGGATAGGAGATGTTTCTGTGGGGCAAGGCTGAGGGAGAGAAGGGGATAGGATAGGGGAGGCCTCTGTGGGGCAAGGCTGAGGGAGAGAAGGGGATAAGATAGGAGAGGCCTCTGTGGGGCAAGGCTGAGGAAGAGAAGGGGATAAGATAGGAGAGGCCTCTGTGGGGCAAGGCTGAGGGAGAGAAGGGGATAGGATAGGGGAGGCCTCTGTGGGGCAAGGCTGAGGGAGAGAAGGGGATAGGATAGGGGAGGCCTCTGTGGGGCAAGGCTGAGGGAGAGAAGGGGATAGGATAGGAGACGTTTCTGTGGGGCAAGGCTGAGGGAGAGAAGGGGATAGGATAGGGGAGGCCTCTGTGGGGCAAGGCTGAGGGAGAGAAGGGGATAGGATAGGAGACGTTTCTGTGGGGCAAAGCTGAGGGGGGGCAAGGCTGAGGGAGAGAAGGGGATAGGATAGGAGACGTTTCTGTGGGGCAAGGCTGAGGGAGAGAAGGGGATAGGATAGGAGACGTTTCTGTGGGGCAAGGCTGAGGGAGAGAAGGGGATAGGATAGGGGAGGCCTCTGTGGGGCAAGGCTGAGGGAGACAAGGGGATAGGATAGGGGAGGTACTACCGGTTCGCTTGAACTGGTCCGAACCGGCTGAATCCCACCTCTGTACCAGTATTATTTTTATGACATTGTATAAGTAAATTGATCCAAACAATACACCATTTATTAAGCACTTCGGTATTTCAAAGGGAAAAAAAGTATACATAAAATTAAAAATAAAATAAAATTTGGACGCTTGGCAACCGACTCGTATTTATGACAGTTGCAGTTTTTGTGATTGTTTTTTTTTCTCCAACCTGCAAAATCCATGGGGGGGGGGCAGATTCACGTAACCACCATCTGACCAACTTAACAACCGCCATGATTCACTTAGCGATGGTTTTTGCCACCGTCGCTAAGTGAATCATGGCGCTCTCTCGTCTTGTGGGTGGTAAGTCTAGCCATATTCCGGCAGAAATTTTGCAGATAAAGAAATGTTAATGCGAAGAGTTTCCCCCCCCCTCCTCTGGAGGGGAGGGGGAACATATCCCACAATTTACAGAGTGTTCAGAGGCAGAGATAGCATTGCTGTTAAAATAGCATAAGATTCCAAATTTCTGGATATAAAACAAACAAACAAAAGCTTTCTCTAAACACTTTGCAAGAATCCTGAGCCTTTAAGCAGCTGGATTTCTCAAGATTGCAAGATCTGAAGCTAATAAAATACATCTGTATCCCAAATCAGAGGAAATAACTGTGGACCGTTCGAAACCCCGCACGCCAACATTCAGAGTTCCTGGCTTGCCCCCAAGAAGCTCTGAAGGGCATCGGCCACAATGGCCTGCGGTCGGAGACGCTGGGAGTTGTAGTCCAAAACAAATAAAGAGATCACTCCAATAGGAAAGACTGGTTTCGGGACCAAACCCCGCGAAGTGTCCGCATATTTGTAATTTAGCGGTGTGTCTAAGCTGCGCCAGGGATGAAATATGGGTTTTTTTTAATGATCCGTGTTGGTGACACGGGGAGGGAAAAGAAAATCTCCCCCACTCCAGGGGAAGGATACTGCAAAATCCCCACTCCTGGGGCCAGCCAGAGGTGGTATTTGCCGGTTCTCCAAAGTACTCAAAATTTCCGCTACCGGTTCCCCTATGTGCTCAAAATTTCCACTACCGGTTCGCCAGAACCTGTCAGAACCTTCTGGATTTCACCCCTGATTTTATTTATATCTCTTTGGACTTTTCTATACACTCTTCTTCAATTATGAATGGTCTGGACGGCTTCAAAAATATATATATATATTTCTATATTTCTATATTTCTATTGTATGAAATCTCTTACCCGGATCCCATTGAATTGTCTTTGGCGACAGGAGACCCATTCATCTCGGCCCCACTCACTCCCTTCGCCCCCCCCCCCAAGAGAAGTCAACCAGAAAGCCATAAATGTCAGGATATGATTATGGATGCTTTCACGGAAATTGATTATCTATTTGAGAGACATAGATGAGTGATGGATGGTGGTCACTCTGGATTTTCACCAGCTCCGAGGAGAGATCCAAGATTGGATTGGATTCTTTCATTAACGCAGGTGGTTGTATTTTGAGAAATTGGTTCTCTGGTTGCACACAGCTTGCCTGCCTGCCTGTCTGTCTGTCTGTCTAGTGTATTGTCTGTCTGTCTGCTGTATTTATCTCTGTGCCCTATCTTTCTATCCATCCATCGTCTGTCTGTCTGTCTATCTGTCTGTTGGTCTGTCTACCTACCTACCTACCTACCTACTATCTGTCTATCTTATCATTCATCCATCCCTCCATCCACCCACCCACCCACCCACCCACCCACCCACCTATCTATCTATCTATCTATCTATCTATCTATCTATCTATCTATCTATCTTCTGTCTATCCATCCATCCATCTTCTTTCTATCATCTATCATCCATCCATCCATCCACCCAACCTACCTATCATCCATCCATCCATCCATCCATCTTCTATCATTCATCCAGCCAGCCACTCACCCACCCACCTACCTACCTATCACCCACCCATCCATCCATCCATCCATCCATCCATCCATCTTCTATCTATCATATATCATCCATCCATCCATCCATCCATCCATCCATCTTGTCTATCTATCTATCTATCTATCTATCTATCTATCTATCTATCTATCTATCTTCTGTCTATCCATCCACCCACCCAACCTACCTATCATCTATCCATCCATCTTCTATCATTCATCCAGCCAGCCACTCACCTACCCACATACCTACCTATCACCCATCCGTCCATCCATCTTCTATCTATCATATATCATCCATCCATCTACTCACTAAACTATCATCCATCCATCCATCCATCCATCCATCCATCTTCTGTCTACCTATCTATCTATCTATCTATCCTTCCTCTCTCTCACTATGTATCTCTATCATCTCTCTCTCTCTCTCTCTATTTACCCTCTCTCTCACTCTGTATCTCTATCATCTATCTATCTATCTATCTATCTATCTATCTATCTATCTATCACATCATATCTAGATAGATAGATAGAGGGAGGGAGGGATAGAGAGAGGGATAAAGAGAGAGGGATAGAGAAAGGGGGGATAGAGAGAGGGAGAGAGAGGGAGGGAAGGACGGAGGGATAGAGAGAGAGGGAGGGATAGAAAGAGAGGGAGGGAAGGGGAGAGAGAGAGAGAGAGAGCAAGAGCGCATTGCTTATCCTTCATTTTGGAAGAGTGTCCGGATGTGGGAATTGCTAAGGCGTCTCAGTTATTTTAGGAAGTCCCTTCTTTCTTTCTCCAGCCAATTTCTGGATTTCTTGACACTGATCAGCCCCCTGGGATGCCTGCCTGCTGATCCCCTCCCTTGCATTCCTGCCGTACAGTCCGAACCCATGAAGGTCTGGGCTTAAGCGTCTTGCGTGGAGCCTTCACCGAAAATCGGGGGAAAAAAAACAACCCCGAGGCTTCCTTTTCAAGCCGTTGGTGGTTAGACAGACAGCAACTCAAAACTGGATTGTTGGTTGTTGTTTTTTTTTTGTTAATGGCTTAAGACTGGTGAGTCATCTCCCTTCCAAGGGCAAGAGAGCGAGAGAGCTGTTAAATATCTGCTGGGCAGTCTTCTATTTACAACGGTCCAACGGCACTGAAGACGCGCTCGAAATTCGGATGTTTGGCAACCGGTTCATATTTATGACGGTCTCGCACATACGACACCCCCCTCCTCAAATCCAAGCGGGCTCACCCTCAAAGAACAGTGGGGGAGGAGGGGCTTTCTCTTGGATCTCCCCCCTTCCTCCTCATGTCCCCTCCGCCCCCCCCAAAAGACTGGGGTGTCACAGTGGCTAAGACGCTGAGCTTGTTGATCAGAAAAGTCAGCAGTTCGGCGGTTCAAATCCCCGAAGGGAGTTGGCCTAGATGACCTCCCAGGCCCCTTCCAACTCCGTGTAACTGTTACAACTCCGGATGGGAAAAGAAGGGAAGGGGATGTGCCTCTGGGTTTTTTTTCTTTTCTTTTTTTCTTTTTTTTGAGTTGTTGTTTTTTTGTTTTAAAAAGAGGATTTTCTGCAGCTTTTGCTGTTTGGAAATGTGACCAGCATGCTAAAGGCAGACGCTAAAGATATTCATGGGCACTTCTTGGAAAGCCAAAGATTGGGGAGGGGATGTGAGGGGTGGGTGGGTGGGTTGCAGGATAGGATGCTTTCATTCTTCCCGAAGGAGGAGGGTCTTCTCACCCCCACACACTCCGGTGGATAACCGTCAACCAGAGCTTTTGAATTGAATTGAATTGAATTGAATTCCCAGGGTGGCCTTCGGTGGGGTCCCACCCAGACCCCTTTCGCCTTCCCCTCTCCCCTGGTGGCAAGGTTGGCAAGGCAGTCGTTTCACGGCATGGCCAGTCAATCTGTTTTTCTGGGCCCGGCGCCCCGGATCTCTCTTTTTTTTTTTTTTTTTAAACAAAAAATAAATAAAAAAGCATAAAAATAAAACAGGCTCGGTCTCTCCCCGTCACAGTGTGAAACTTTTCCTTTCAACGGAGCTGACACTTTTCGGATTGAGACATCAGGGCTTATCCAGCTGCCCGCCATTGAACTCGTTTGGGCTAATTGGGAATCAAAACGCGGGGCGAAGAGAGAAAGAGAGAGCGAGAGAGAGAGAGAAAAATGCAGATTTATCGGGGAGGTTTTTTTTTTTTGGCATTGTAGGGGGGGTTTGGGTCGGGGAGGAGGAAGGCACGCGAAGGGGACACTTATGCACGTCTGTTTGTGCAAGGAATGCTTGGACTCGCTTTAGGTTTTACAGAGGTTTTCTTTCCTTTTTTTTTTTTTTTTTAAACTTTCCAATTACTTTCTCTAATTTTAATCAGCCTTCTTCTCTCCCATTAATTGCGGCCCTGCCTGCCTTTTATTTCGAACTTTCTACACGTAACAGGGACTTCTTTAAAAGGTGCAGTTTAACCGGTATGGCCTTTGGGAAGACTCTCTCATCTTCATCATCCTCAAGAAAGCTATCAGTCAGAATAGAGCTGGGAGGGACCTTGGGAGGTCTTCTAGTCCAACCCGCTGCTTGAGCAGGAGACGCCAGACCGTTTCAATCAATCAATCAATCAATCAATCAATCAATCAATCAGAACAGAGGTGGAGGGGCCTTAGAGGTCTTCTAGTCCAACCCTCTGCTCAAACAGGAGATCCTAGATCAGGAGTCGGCAATCTGCGGCTCTGGAGCCGCATGTGGCTCTTTCACTCCTCTGCTGTGGCTCCCTGTCACTCAAAATATGCGTCACAACCGCCAATGTGCGATACCTGCCAGCACACGATTTATTGATCTTTTCAACCTCCGGTAGGCCAACCATGGATAAATCCAAGAAAAGAAAAGTTTCATAAGAAAACAGAACGTTTAATTCAACTACATAGGCTAGTTTTGAAATAGTCAGGCACGGGAAGGGTTTTTGTGGCTCCCGGTGTTTTCTTTTCTGTGGGAAAACGGGTCCAAATGGCTCTTTGAGTGTTTAAGGTTGCAGACCGCTGCCCTAGACCATTTTGATCAATCAGAGTAGAGCCGGAAGGGACCTTGGAGGTCTTCTAGTCCAACCCCCTGCTCAAATGGGAGAGCCTGGACAATTTCAGACAAATGGCTGTCCAATCTTTCCTTGAGTATCACCAGTGATGAGGCACACGCAACTTCTGGAGGCAAGTTGTTCCATTGTCAGGAAATTGTGGGAGGAAAATAGAGGAGGTTTCGTGAATATGGAGTTCCCAGGTACCAAAAGGAATGTTTATTTGCAAATGCCAATGGGAAGTAATTCCCATTGTAAGTATGGGAATTATTTTCCCATACTTGCAATGGGAAGTAATTGCAAAGTAGTTTGCAATTACTTCCCATTGCAAGTAATGGGAAGATAGTCAGTAGTTAGTTAGTTAGTTAGTTAGTTAGTTAGTTTATTAAACTTCTATACTGTCCTTCTCCCAAAGGACTCACAAAAGGACTCATACAGCCATGTTAAAACACACATAAGCTCACAAAATTTAAAAATAATTTAAAACGAATATATAAAATTTGGCCCACAAAGTTAAAAATTGACAAACAGCCCAGGAAGTACTGGGCATCCTTGGGAACAGATCAAGTTTGGCTGCCAAGTAAAATAAAGTACGAATGTTGCTTCCCATTATTTCTCCACACAATTATTTCACCGGAAGAGGGAAAATCCGTCTTCCAACTTGGAGTCTCCCAGGTGTCTCCAACTCCCAGCCAATGGGGCAAATTCTTGATCAGTTGGAAATTTAAGAAGCTAAACTTACTTGCCCCATAATTCAACCTGTGCTGGCGTTCCGGGGAGGAGAAAACAAAATTATTTAAGAGATATCCTGAAGAATAACGTTCTTGGAGTCGGACGAGCGGATTTCGAAGGAGGGAAAAATGGATGCAGGGACGAAAAAAAAATGGGCAGCAAGAGATACAGAGAATTTTTAGGCTTCCGTCCAAAAGTCAGCCAGCTCCAGAAATGAGACGACAATAATCGTGTTCCCACCCGCCAGGGAAGAATATTCCCTTCCTTTTTAAGCTTGTAGTTGTTTTTTTTTTTCCCTGTGAATCTGAGGTTGGAATGAAAGGGAGGGTTATTGTCTCTCGCGGAGGAGGAGAAGAAAGCTAAGCTCCAGTGGGAAATGTGACAGGACACTTATGGTGGAGGCATCTACGTCAGCTTTGGTGACCGCTGGTCATTTGGCTCTCTGTGCGTGTGCAAGTGGTGGAGAGATGGTGGTGGAAGGAAGGAAGGAAGGAAGGAAGGAAACACAAGAGGTGTTTTGTCCGAGCGGGTTAAGATGAGAAGTCGAGAGCGAGAAGAACTCCACGTGGAAGGATGTTGGACAGGAGATGATGGATGACGCCAATGTCCTTTGGGGCATCTGGCTGTTGGCCCAGATGGGCGCTCGGGTGGGAGGAGAAGCGGAGGACAAAGGTTGCCCCATCGTTGGACGATCGTGATATTTGCCTTCTATGGGCAAAAGACAAGAGGAAGGGAGCTGAAGGAGAGATCCTGTTGCTCCGTCCGTCTCCTGGAGGGGGAAAACCTCCTGACAAGAAGAGAAGGATGCTCAGGCGAGGAGCTACAAGAAGCTTCAGGAGCTTCAGATCCTAAGAGGATGGGCATTTATTAAAGAGGATGAATCGTGTTTAGATTATGGATGGGATGGGTTGGGATGCAATGGAATGGAATGGAATGGAATGGAATGGAATGGAATGGAATGGAATGGAATAGAATAGAATAGAATAGAATAGAATAGAATAGAATAGAATAGAATAGAATAGAATAGAATAGAATAGAATAGAATAATAAATATGGAATGGAGTGGAGTGGAGTGGAGTGGAATGGAATGGAATGGAATGGAATGGAATAGAATAGAATAGAATAGAATAGAATAGAATAGAATAGAATAGAATAGAATAGAATAGAATAGAATAGAATAGAATAGAATAGAATAGAATAATAAATATGGAATGGAGTGGAGTGGAGTGGAATGGAATGGAATGGAATGGAATGGAATGGAATGGAATGGAATGGAATAGAATAGAATAGAATAGAATAGAATAGAATAGAATAGATTATAGGAGAGGAGAGAAGAGAAGAGAAGAGAAGAGAAGAGAAGAGAAGAGAAGAGAGAATATAGGATAGGATAGGATAGGATAGGATAGGATAGGATAGGATAGGATAGGATAGGAGAGAATATAGGATAGGATAGGATAGGAGAGGAGAGGAGAGGAGAGGAGAGAAGAGAAGAGAAGAGAAGAGAAGAGAAGAGAAGAGAAGAGAAGAGAAGAGGATGGGATGGGATGGATGGGATAGGATAGAAAATAGAATAGAATAGAATAGAATAGAATAGAATAGAATAGAATAGAATAGAATACAGAATACAGAATACAGAATACAGAATACAGAATACAAAATACAAAATACAAAATACAGGAATAGGAATAGAGAATAGAATAGAATAGAATAGAATAGAATAGAATAGAATAGAATAGAATAGAATAGAATAGAATAGAATAGAATAGAATAGAATAGAATAGTTCAGGCACGATTTATAGTTAAAGAAGCATCAGCTCTTCCTTCTCGCAAGATGATCGAAATTCAGGCGTGTGTGTTTAAATGTAGAAGTGACACAGATTGTTCAGAAAACGTAAGTTATGCAAATGCCGGACGAATGAAGCCTCTTCGTGGCTTACCTGGAAGCTAAATATAAAATGATAGTGGATTGCCACTATTTCCCCAACTGCGAGGCGACGAAAGAATACTTGGAAATCTTCCCAAGGGGTGCGAGCGGGTTCACAGCCTGTGATTATTTTAGAAATTCACACACACACACACACACACACACACACACACACACGAACATAAAAACAGAGCTGCCCCGGAACGGCTGCAGTCGTATTTCCCACTTTGCGACGTAGGCTTTTCCCATCTGCCGAGATGCATGTTTGCTTAAATAAAGAATGACAGAGACTGTCACGTGGATTTTTCACTGGAAACTGTGAACGAGCAGCTTTCCAAGAAAGAAAGAAAATAAATAAATAGGAAGGCGACTCCAGCATCGCAGGGAGACCGAAAACTCTGCCGTAAAAAAAAAAGGAAATTTCTGCTCGGGACAAAGAGCTTCCGTTGCTAAGCAAGACGGTCGTTGAGTGAAGCGTGGCCGCTTGGATGGCTTTTTCTGTCGTGGTTGTTAAGCGAATCTGGCTCCCCCGCCCCTCTGCATTATGTTTGCACGTCAGAAGCCAGCTGGGGTTGGTCGCCAGTGGCTGGTTGCTGGTTGCCAAACTCCCAAATTTTGATCCTTGTGACCATGGGGATGGTTGTAAGTCCGAGGACTGGTGGCGAGCCACTTTTTTTTTTCCACAACGTCAAACCGTCACTAAATGGAGGGTTGTAAATTGAGGAATCCTTGTAACCCATCAGCTCACATTTATGAAGTTGGATTCTCCAACATGGCCAATGCTGAGCAGGCTTTGGGGCAGCTCGTGCTGGACTTACGACCGTTCATTTAGCGACTGCTCCGAGTTACGACCGCATCGGAAAAAAGTTGACCTAGCACCGTTTTTTCACGCCGACGACCATCAGAGCGTCTCTTATGGTTGTACGACCAGGATTCAGAGGTTTGGCAACCAACTCGTAGTTATGACGGTCGTGGCAGCGTCCCCGGAAAGTGGGGCACACGATCCCCTTTTGCGACCTTCTGATGGGCAAAGTTGATGAGGGGAGCCAGATTTGGTGACTAACTTAGCGACGGTGGCAAGAAAAGCCGTCAAACGGGGCACAGCTCCCTTAACTCGCTTAGCTGCGGAAATTTGGGGCTCAATTGTGGCGGTACGTCGAGGACTCCCCGCGGCCCATCAGCTCGCACACCTGCAGTCGGATTCTCCCAAATTCTTGGGGCTCAGCTGGCCTTGTCGAAGTTTGCGCACGAACCCAGTGCGGAAGCAGAATAGTGGGCTGTCAGACTTCTGAACGCAACATAAACCAGCGCTGGCTTTCACATAATTTTACCACCGTTTCGCCGCGCACCGAAAATATGCGAGGGCGCCTTCCTTGCACGCGGCTTAGAAAACGTGGCTAAACAGGACGGCATAGCCCCGGGGCGGTTGAGTGGCGGGCGGGCCCACTCGCAGGTCGCCACAAACGGTTCGCGCGAACTGATCTGAACCGGCTGAACATAAGACCACAATTATTGTGGTGTTATTAACACAGCTGCCTGCAATTACTGCAGGTTTGAATCTCACCAAGGCTCAAAGTTGACTCAGCCTTCCATCCTTTCTAAGGTAGGTGAAATGAGGACCCAGTTTGTGGGGGCAATAAGCTGACTTTGTATAAAATATACAAAAGAATGAAGGCTATTGCTTAATGCATTGTAAGCCGCCCTGAGTCTCCGGAGAAGGGCGGCATATAAATCAAATTAAAAAAAAAAAAAGGTTTAATATGATGGACTTGCATGGCCAATGCGACGTTCGTACCGACGTAATATAATATAACGTTACCTGCATAGAGGTGTATGGGAATGTGCGTTAGTTATGACTTATTTTGGGTTTAGGGATTCTATTTCTTTCAGTTATTGAGGTGTATTTTTGTGTTTTGGGGGGACGGGGGGGGGGCAGGATAGGCTGCACCGAGGGAGGCTCATTCAATTTCATTGTACACATGTTGTGCATTTGATCATAAAGCTTCGATTTGATTTGATTTAGTGCATTTCTTGTGGGTCTTGTGCCGGGAAGCTTCCGTCAGGCAGGTGGCTGTCCGTCAGGGCGAAACCCATCTCCAAATCCCTCCGCCGAAACTGCTTGCTTCCCCTCCCGGCTTTTGGCTTTCCATGGGAGCGAAGGCATTTTTTCCCATGGACGTAGAAGGGGAGCCTTTGTGTAGCCCGCCCCGGCGTTGCCCAAACTCCAGGAAAGGTTAATGGCGCACGAGTGGGAAACAAAGACCATCATACACGTCCTTTCTTCAATGGATGTTTTCATAAATGTACGAATAATTTAAATTATCGTTGCTGGAAGTTATTTATTGGAGTGGAGGGGGGGAGGGGTAAGGCCTCTCTTCTCTCGCTCTCGTTCCTTCCTTTTTTCCTTCCTTCCCTCCCTTCCTTCTTTTTATTCTACTTTTTCTCGTTTTGGGGTCCTTCCGTCTGGATTCAGCCCGCTTGGGGGTCTCGTCTCTACGTCGTCGTTGGCCATATTGGCAGACCTCTGAAAAAGGGCTTCTTTTCCTGACCCAGGAACAATGGGATGTGTGAAAGCGAGGAACGAGACGGTTGGCTTGTATTTTCCCCTGGACTGGCTGAATTAATTGATTAATGGGGTTGCTGACATGGGCCGAAAGAGAGAAAAAAAGAAGGGGAGATCAAGAAAACCTAAAAAAGGAAGAGGTGGGGAGATAGCTGTGGGGGTCCCAGAATGGGAATTGGGGGGAAGGAGATGCTCACCCATACCTGTCAAAAATCCCAAGTGCCCCAAATTTTACTCCAGATGTGCCCCCAAATTTTACTCCAGACGTACACCAAAATTTACTCCAGACATACACCAGAATTTACTCCAGATGTATCCCTAAAATTTACTCTGGGTATCTTCCTCTCAATTTTACTCCAGATGTTGCCCCTGATTTTACTCTGAATGCAGCCCCTTTTACTCCAGATGTGCCCCCAATTTTACTCCAGATGTGCCCCATTTTACTCCAGGTGTACTCCAAATTTTATTCCAGGTGCACCCTTAAAAATTTATTCCAGATGTGCACCCCCAATTTTACTCCAGATGTGCCAAATTTTACTCCAGATGCCCCAATTGTGCTCCAGATGTGCCCCCAAATTTTACTCCAGATGTGCCCCAAAATTTTCTTGCAGTCTCCAGCTTTTGGAGACAAGAAAAGTCTATGGTGCAAGCAAGGATGAATCGCCTCCAATTAGAGGCAGTCCTGGACTTACAACCTCTGTAGAACGTCTATCCGTTAAGCGAGGCGGTGAAGAGGGTCATATTCGTATTCTACCAGCCCTGAATTTACCTGGCATCCAAAATGGGCCGTGTGGAGACTCCTGGGAAGGGAGGGGCGAGGTGGGAGGAGTGGGGCGGGGCCAGACAGTCCTTGCAACTACCAGTTCGGCAAACCAGATGTAAAATTAGCATTAGCGATCCGAACCGGCTGAATCCCACCTCACCTAAGGCTCTCCTGCCTGAGCAGGGGGTTGGACTAGAAGACCTCCAAAGTCCCTTCCCACTCTGTTATTCTGTTCTGACAATAAATCAAATGTGTACTTTTGGGTGTAAACAGAATTCGCACACAAATAACCATCCAGGGCACTAAACACCCACAAAGGATATCAAATTTAACAGGTTTGCAGTAATAGATCAGTTCTGAACGTCCCACACAGGTTATCTAAGAAATGAGAAATAAAAAGCAGAGATCTCGGGAGCTTGCAAATTCCAGGATGACCTTCGCAACAACGAAGGTGGGGACCAGTCCAGTGAATTCTCTTCCCCAGCTACAATTCTTCCAGTAAGCTTCCTCACAATACTCAGAGGGATAGGTACGAGGGACGCCACTTACTGTGTTTCCCCCCCACAAAATAAGACATCCCCTGATAATAAGCCCAATTGGGCTTTTGAGGACATGTGCTAAAATAAGCCCTCTCTGAAAATAAGCCCTCCTCGAATATATTTAAATGCATGTGCAGCCAGTCCCCGCCATTTCCTCTGGTTAAGGTTAGGGAGACAGAGCTGGAAATCAGGTATGACGACAAGAGGAGCCCCGTCTTGCTCCACGCGCCCCAAAATTATAAGCCCTCCCCGAAAATAAGGCCAAGCGTTTATTTCGGGGTTCAAAAAAAATATCAAGACAGGGTCTTATTTTCGGGGAAACACGAGTAGAAATACATATTTTGAAAGAACAGAGGCTTAAACAGAGAGATTTTGATGTTGGCGACAACAGAATTGCTTTCTTCTTCTCCCACCTTCCACCCCCCCCTTTTTTTTTCTTCCTTTCTTTCTCCCGGCCAATCAATCAAGCAGTCAGCAACTGACATGCCGAAATGGGATAAAATTGACTTATGAGTGAACACATTTGAAAGACACATCAACTGGGGAAAAACAGCTGGGTTCATTTGTGACCAGAAAAAGCTGTCACTCTCTCTCTCTCTCTCTCTCTCTCTCTCTCTTTCTCTCTCTCTCTCCTGGAAGAATTGTGCTGATCCCCAGGGAAGGAATATTGCTGGTTTGTGACGTGCGTGGAGAGGGCCTTAACTGACTGTAAGAACTCTTCCGGTTCTCGCAGGGTAGAATTGCTCATCTTTGTGAGCTGGTTGGACCAACCTTAGTGGCCTTTTGCTCTTCTGCAACCACTTTACGTGCCGTGCAGTTCAAGGTGAGTTGGAGAGTTGGCTTGAAAGAGAAGGACGGGGGATGAGTAGATCAAGGCAACCGTTTGGCCTATCGTGGCGTGATCAGTTCTTCTGTAAAGAGAACGATGGAGCTGGATGGGGGGAGATGTTCCTCAGGAAGGTGTCCTCTGGTCAAATCTGGACAAGGACGTTAGGATGTGTCTTCGAGACATCCTGAAGGCACCTAGAAGTTTCTGAGGCCTGCTGCTTACAAGTTGTGGTCCTGCGGACGGGATAGGAGGCTCCTTCGGGCTCATTTGTCCCAACCAAGTTACGTTATGGACAGAGGTGGGTTTCACGTTTTACCGCCAGTTTGCCGTGCACCGAAAATATGAGCGTGTATGGCACATGCGTGCGGCTTAGAAAATGTGGCTAAATAGGACGGTATAGCGCCGGGGTGGTTGGGCGAGCGGGCCCACCCGTAAGTCGCCACTACCGATTCGCTTGAACCGGTCCGAACTGGCTGAATAACCACCACTGGTTATAGAGGTCCAGAAGAAGCTCACTAAAGTATCTTGATTTGACCTGGTAAAGATATGATGGCGAGCGTCTTCTGGGCTTCCGTAATTTAAGTTGAAACAGACAAATTTGCCCCAAGGAGCATCCTATCCTGTCTGCGGGACCACAACGTTGGTTGAATTGACTTCTGGCCTCTACCTGGGCGTGTCTCTTTTGGACAATGGAGAGGTGGTTTGTTATTGTCTTCTTCTTCTTCTAAGATGCTTCAGCACCTCAGTCTCGTTCCATTTCTTAGCGGCAACTGTTGGAGTCTTCGTGGACAATCAGTTAAATATGAGCCAGCTGTGTGCAGCGGCAGCCAAAAAAGCCAACACAATCCTAAATTGTGTTAACAGAGGGATACAATCAAGATCAACTATTAACACCACTCTATAAAGCCCTTAGTAAGGCCACACCTAGAGTCCTGCATCCAGTTTTGGTCACCACTCTATAAAAAAAGATGTTGAGACTCTAGAAAAAGTGCAGAGACGAGCAAATAGGATGATTAGGAGGCTAAAAGATACGATGAACGGTTGCAGGAAGTGGGCCTGGCTAGTCTAGTGAAGAGAAGGACCAGGGGAGACAGGAGAGCATCTTCCAATACTTGAGGGGCTGCCACAAAGAGGAAGGGGGCCAAGCTATTCTCCAAAGCACCTGAAGGCCAGACAAGAAATGATGGATGGAAACTGACCAAGGAGAGATTCAACCTGGAAATAAGGAGAAATTTTCTGACAGTGAGAACAATCAACCCATGGAAGAGAAGTTGCCTTCAGAAGTTGTGGGAGCTTCATCACCGGAAGCTTTCAAGAAGAGACTGGACTGCCATTTGTCAGAAATGGTGTAGGGTCTCCTGCTTGGGCGGGGGGTTGGACTAGATGACCTCCAAGGTCCCTTCCAACTTTGTTAAACTGTTAATCTAGAAGAGGTTTATCATTAAGAAGGTCAGTATTAGTCAGCTTGGTGTTCTGTAGGAGTGGGGTGAAAATCTTCCTCTCCTGTGGCTACCAGTTCTTTGGGGCCGGAGTATCTTAGCTGAATACTTTATTATGGAAACTTCTCATTCACAGCTGGGAATTACACAGAGAATCAGATCCGCAGACAAATTATTCCCTGGATTATTCTCTAGTTTTGGACCCAACTTTAACCCAGCATGACCTTCCAAGACAGCAGGATTCTGCAACGGGCACAAATATGGCTGCTTCTGGGCTCTCCCAGATCTTCTCAGATCGGAGACGAGTCATTCTTCTTCCGTAGAAGTGTTCTGAGCCAGCTCCCCAAACACGACAAACCCTCTGAAGTGTACTCAAAGATTCTTCAATCCCGAGGACCGGCCCATAGATTTCCACTGCTCTCCTCTCCTCTGCCTTCTGCGCATCTGTGTGTCAGGCACTAGACCCAGCTGTTCCTCCTCCTCCTCATCAGCCACCTCCAGACCTGGGGGCTCTTGACTCTCCATTTGAGAGCTGACGGGCGGCCCAGGCTCTTCCTCTGTCTCTGTCTCTGTCTCTCTCTCTCTCTCTCTTCCAGCTCCATTCCCTCTTCCCCCTTGGAGCTCTCACCTTGCCTTGAGGCTGGCCCTGACTCCCATGCCTCCTCCTCTAAGTTAGCTGCCAGAGGGGCCGGCGGCCGACAGGCCACAACAAGAAGTATCTGAAATAGACCCTAAGACATTGATGGCTCGGGAGATTCTTTCTCAGTATCAAAATCTCTCAACTCCTGGCTTTTTTTCCACCCGGGGGAACCTCTCTGAACCTCTCCGCCTTCCAATGCTGGCACTTCAGCGACTCCAGGGAGGAGCCGAGCCCCAGCGCAATGGAGGGGGACAAACGCTGGAGTTGAGCTGTGGCACGGCTGGCATAGAGACCAGGGAAGGGAGGGAACGCGTGGACGATTAAAACAAAGAGCCCCATCCAATTTGTTCCTTCGGCCATTGTGAAGCCTGGCTCGCTTCCCAGTCTCTGGCTTTGGCATTGAATGAAGTCCGCCGCGGCGCTGCCCTTCACGGATAGGCCTGGGAGGGGGACGGTGAAAGGAGCCCAGATTAGGTACAACGCGGTGATGGGGTGTTTTTTTTCCCCCCTGTCAGTCCGGATCTGACAGTCCCAAAGGGACGTGAGGATTAATCAAATTTAAAAAAAAATAATTACAATTTTTTTTAAAAAAAAGCTTTCTTCCTTCTTTTTTTTTTAAGGAGCCAGGGCTGCCCGCCTCTCCCCCTAAAATCCCATTGTGTGGCTTCCAGTCTGACCCCCACCCTTCCCTCCTCCCATGTTCCATGCGCTTGGCCCACTGCGGTGAAGCTTTTAGCGAAGAATGGGCCGGAGAAGGAGGGACGCTGTTTGGGCCTTGTTAAGTGTGATGGTGTTGCCTACGGACAGGGAGAGTTTTCATCTGCATAATTATGATCTGGCCTGTGTAATTTTGACCTCCTGCACAAAAGGGCCCCGAGAACTCGCTTCGTTTCGGTACCCGAAAGGAGAAAGCGTCTCTTAAGTGGAGGCAATTGAGGGGGATGAGGGGTGGGCATCCTATCGGAGGCCACCACAAGGGAGGGAGGGAGGGAGGGAGGGAGGGAGGGAGGGAGGGTCCTCTCTTTGTGACCTAACCCAGAATGCTCTGCTCTCAGAGACCCTGACTCTAAAGAAAGGACACAGGGATCTTTGGCATGTCCTGCAAGTCGCCTGTGGGAATCATCTGGAGGAATGGAGGAGGAGGAGGAGGAGGAGGAGGAGGAGGAAGAGGAAGAAGAAGAAGAAGAAGAAGAAGAAGAAGAAGAAGAAGAAGAGGAGGAGGAGGAGGAGGAAGAGGAAGAATGGAGGAGGAGAGGAAGAGGAGGAAGTGGAGGAGGAGAGAAGGAGGAGGAGGAACAGGAAGTGGAGAAGGAGGAAGAGGAGAAGGAAGAAGGAGGAGGAAGAAACAGAAAGAAGAAGAGGAGGAGAAAGAAGAAGAAGAGGAGGAGGAGGAGGAAGAGGAGGAACCGGAAGTAGAGGAGGAGAAGGAAGAAGAGGAGGAAGAAGATGAGGAGGAGGAAGAAGAACAGGAAGAAGAGGAGGAGGAGGAGGAAAACCCAAAGGTGCTTTTTCAAGAGGCAACTGGACTTCCTGTAGAGTTCGGTCCAGTTGCCTCTTGAAAAAAGCACCTTTGGGACAACCCTGAGATGGATGACTGAGACTCTCCATAGACTGGAGGAGGAAAAGGAACTCATCCATGAAGTGAAGTGCGTGGGGTCTCGAACAATGCTTTGAGCTCTAAGCACAGAGCGCTTATAAGCACTATCCTGAATAACGGGAAGCGAATAACAATAGAAACAGAGACAGAAATAGAAATAATCAGAATCTTTTGTGCTACATTAGAAGCTGCTTTCTTTTTCACCGAGTCTGTGCAGCTTCGGAAGTTTGATTTAAAAAAACAAACAAAACAAAACCCGTCCGCAGCTCATTAAAGCATCCGTGTCTTTTAGGATGAGGCTATTTTAAAGGGACAAAAACCCAGGTACAAAAGTTGCACCGACAAGCACCTTTTTAGACTCCAGTCCCCCCCACTGGAGCACAACCATAGGAGCCCCGGTGGCCTAGTGGTTAGAATGCAGTATGGCAGGCTGACTCTGCCCACAGCCAGGAGTTCGACTCTTGCACATGTCTTACACACACCTGGCTAGAATAACAGAAGAACCAAGTTGGAAGGGAAGTCTTCTAGTCTGATTACAGATTAACAGAGTCGGAAGGGACCTGGTAGGTCATCTAGTCCAACCCCCCGCCCAAGCAGGAGACCCTACACAATTTCTGACAGATGGCAGTCCAGTCTCTTCTTGAAAGCCTCCAAGGATGAAACTCCCATGACTTCTGAAGGCAACTTCTGTTCCATGGGTTGATAGTTCTCACAGTCAGAAAGTTCCTCCTTATTTCCAGGTTGAATCTCTCCTTGATCAGTTTCCATCCATGATTCCTTATCTGGCCTTCAGGTGCCTTGGAGAATAGTTTGACCCCCTTCCTCCTCTCTGTGGCAGCCCCTCAAATATTGGAAGATGCTCTCCTGTCTCCCCTGGTCCTTCTCTTCACTAGACTAGCCAGGCCCAGTTCCTGAAACCGTTCATCGTATCTTTGAGCCTCCAGTCCCCTCATCATCCTGGTTGCTCTTCTCTGCACTTTTTTTAGAGTCTCCACATCTTTTTTTATAGTGTGGTGGCCAAAATTGGATGCAGGGCTCTAGGTGTGGCCTTACTAAGGCTTTATAGAGTAGGGTATTAGTACCTCCCTGGATTGTATCCTTCTGTTAATGCAACTTAAGGGTTGGCTCGTCTGACAGTCCAACCTGGCCTGTGAAGTTCTGCTTGAGATTCCTAACCGTTGACCCACCAAGTTCAAACAGATGGATGGTCTTCTGACTTAATCAGTTCGTACGAGACGGAGGAAGGAAGGATGATAAACTTTGACGCGACTCTCCCCACCACCACCCCGACCTCTCAACTCTGTCGTTCTAAAGTCCGCCAGGTAAGTTCAAGAGAGAGAGAGTGGGGGAGGGAAGGGATGGGTAGGTGCGGGGGAGCGGCTTCCTTGGCATCTCTGGAAATCCATGCGAGATAATGTGCTTTTCAGAGAGCTTCTGGGTGTAGGTAAGTAGATCTTTCAACTCGGCCCCCGGCTCCGAATTCAGACAAAGTAAAGCTTTCCTGTCCATTTTCTCCCAGGGAAAAAAAACATATAAAGCAGCTCAGCGTTTCCTTTATGCGGTGTGAATGGCCTACCTAATTTAGACTGAATTATACCCCTAACCTTCATTTCCCCTTTGCTTCTAAGCTCCATTCAGGGGCTCCTGACTTCAGTTAATTCACTAACAATCCCAGCTGGTCCTCCTATTTTTTTTGAGCGTATTGTCTGTTTGAGCCACGGCTTCTATCTTAGTCCTGTTCCATTCTCCAATTAACCTACTGCCAAGACGGCTTTACCTCTCCCTCCCTCCCTCCCTCCCTCCATCTCTCTCTCTCTCTCTCTTCTTTTTTTTGCCCATTCCAGCACATCGGGCTTTTATTTTTTGCATATATATACATACATACATATATATATATATATATATATATATATATATATATATATTCTTTTAACTCTAGGAGAGCCCTTCTTATTCTCTCCGCCTCAGCAGGGTTGCTCGGGGAAGGCCCCCCCCCCCCAAAAAAACCACCACCCTAAATTGTGATCTGGGTTAATGGCATGTGATCTGCATTTCGGAGCTGCTGGATTCTGACCGTTTTCATCCTCACCAGCCTGCCCCCCCCCCCCCCCCGAAATGCAGGCTTGAAAATTTAGACTTGTATTGGGTTTTTTTTCTCTCTCGCCATCATTACAGAATTGTTGAGGGATGATGCGTTCCTTTAATGGAGGGTTTGAGGAGGGGGAAAAAAGAGGTGAATAATCCAGAAAACAAATATACTTGGGAAAGCTGGGAGGGAGGGAGGGAGGGAGGGAGGGAGGGAAGAAGGAAGGAAGGAAGGAAGGGAGGGAGGGATGGATGGAGAGAGGGAGGGAGGAATTGGAAGGGAGGGAGGAAGGAAGGGAGGGAGGGAAGGAAGGAAGGAAGGAAGGGATTGAGAGAGGGAGGGAGGAATTGGAAGGGAGGGAAGGAGGGAGGGAGGATGGAGAAAGAAGGAAAAAGAAAGAAGGAGAATAGAAAAAGAAATTAGGAGGAAGGAAGGAGGGGGAGGGAGGGAGGAGATGGAAGGAAGGGAGGGAGGAAAGGAGAGAGGGAGGAAAGAAGGATGGATAGTGGAGAGGGAGGGAGGGAAGGAAAAAAGGAGGGAGGAAGGAAGGAAGGAAGGTAGGTTATGTTTCCAAGCCAAATCTATTTCCTTTTGGCATAGATGTTTTCCAAATAGGCCAATTTTGCAGGGAGGGTCAAAAGTGCCAGCAGCCACCGTTCATGCCGACACAGATCAGTTTGCCAGATCGCGGTTCTTTGCCCGCCATGAAATTTGCGAGAGGTTTTCCTTACGTTCTCTTGGAATTCAGACTCCCTCGTGACGTCGCTGGTTCGCACCTGTTTAAACCTAATCCATTAAAAAGGTGTAAGAGATTTCGATATGGTACCCAAAGGGTTAAAGTTGGATTCCTCTGGATTTTCTTTAAGGCTTCACAATAGGCTGAGAGAATGGAGTCATTTTGCCAAAATGGGCTTTCCGGTTTCCCCAAATTTATGCTACGATAAACCACCGGATTTTCGTTTTGAGCTGGGTTAGAATAGAATAGAATAACAAGAGTTGGAGGTCTGCAACCTTAAATACTCAAAAGAGCCATTTGGACCCGTTTCCCCACAGAAAAGAAAACACCGGGAGCCACAAAACCTTGGGTGGGCGCGGCCAACTCGATGTCACTCACTTCCACCAGTCACATGACACCCCCCTAGCCACGCCTACCCAGCCGGTCATTAGGGAAGAGAACCAGTTGTTAAAAAACACCAAGAACCACAAAATCCTTTTGACATCTCTCTCTCTCCCCTCCCTCTCTCCCTTCCTCTCTCTCTGTATCTCTCTTTGTCTCTCTCTCTCTCCCTCCCTCTCTCTCTGTATCTCTCTCTCCCCTCCCTCTCTCCCTCTCTCTCTCTGTATCTCTCTCTGTCTCTCTCTCTCTCCCTTCCTCTCTCTCTGTATCTCTCTCTCTCCCCTCCCTCTCTCCCTCCCTCTCTCTCTGTATCTCTCTCTGTCTCTCTCTCTCCCTTCCTCTCTCTCCCCTCCCTCTCTCCCTTCCTCTCTCTCTGTATCTCTCTCTCCCCTCCCTCTCTCCCTCTCTCTCTCTGTATCTCTCTCTGTCTCTCTCTCTCTCCCTTCCTCTCTCTCTGTATCTCTCTCTCTCCCCTCCCTCTCTCCCTCCCTCTCTCTCTGTATCTCTCTCTGTCTCTGTCTCTCTCCCTCCTTCTCTCTCTGTATCTCTCTGTCTCTGCCCTGGCCGCTTCTGCGCAGAAGTTCTGCTCACAGTTTCGAACCGGTAGCAAAGATAAGTGAATACCACTACCGCAACGGGGAGATATTCGTGTCTCTCGAGCCACTTCCAGAATTTTTTTTTTTCCCCTCAAAAGAAAAATCCACAGCGGTGACCAATTTCCAAAGCGAATCATAGCTGTGGCAATAGCACTTATATACCGCTTCACAGGACTTTACAGCCCTCTCTAAGCGGTTTTACAGAGCCAGCCTACTGGGTCCTCGTTTTACCGACCTGGGAAGGACGGAAGGCTGAGTCAAACCGTGAGCCGGTCATGATCGAACTCTTGGCTGTGGGCAGAGTCCGCCTGCAATACTGCATTTTAAGCGCCGTGCTCTTCAAATAATGTCCCGAAACGCTCACCGTCCTAACAAAGTCATATCGGGAGAACAAGTTATTTTTAAAAACAGACCGTGGCAGCGACGGTTTAGCTATTTTTGGATTTTTTCCCCCCCTCCTAAATATATTTAAAGAATATTTAAAATTGGACTCCTAGGGGGAATGAAACATCCGCGCAGTAAATTCCTCAACCCAAGTCCTTCGGTGGTGCAGTCATAATTGAGTCATGCTAAATGGTGGAATCATTGGTGGATATTTCCAGATGCCCCAGCCAGCAGCGTCAATCGTGATGAAGTTAGAAACTATAGATTATCATCCTAAAAGGGCGTAATTCTGAATTTTTATTCATTTGACAAAACCTTAAGAAATTCTAGAGCAGGAGTCAGCAACCTGTAGCTCTGGAGCCGCATGTGGCTCTTTCACCCCTCTGCTGCCGCTCCCTGTCACTCAAAATATGCGTCACAACCGCCAATGTGCGACACCTGCCAGCACGCGATTTATTGAGTTTTTCAACCCCTGATAGGCCAACCATGGAAAAGAAAAGTTTCAGAAGAAAACAGAACGTTTAATGCTAGTTTTGTGGCTGCTCAAGGAATAGTCAGGCACGGGAAAGGTTTTGTGGCTCCCGGTGTTTTCTTTTCTGTGGGAAATGGGTCCATATGGCTCTTTGAGTGTTTAAGGTTGCAGACCCCTGCTCTAGAGGAAACTCACTAGGCAGCTGGGTCATAAACTATCAAATGTTTAATAGTTTAATTCTGGGAACTAACCAAGAACCCAAGCATTTCAGATTCAAATTTTATAACCCAAAGAATCTGTATTGCCCGTGACAAAATGGGTGTGTGATACTATACTAATATCCACGTTGTTAGGGTTAACCACTGTGAGCGTAAATTGCTAATGGCAGCTGGTTAGGTTATAAATGGTGAGTTTTGTGCAGTCACAGTTGGATCCTCACAATACTGTGTTTTTTTTGAGGAGGATCTGGAGTCATCCAGGTCAAGACTGGAGACTTTTAAGAAGAGATGGACAGCCGTTTGTCTGAAATGGATTAAGGTCTCCTGCCTGAGGAGGGGATGGACTAGAAGATCTCTGAGGTTCCTTCCAACATTGTTATTTTGTCAGACTTCAAAGAAAGAATGAGGAAAAATGAGGAGGGGGAGAGAAAGAAGAAGAAGAATTAGAAGAAGAATTAAAAGAAGGAGAATGAGAAGAAGGAGGAGGAGGAGGAGGAGAAGAGGAAGAAGAAGAAGAGGAGGAGGAAGAGGAGAAAGGAAGAAGAAGAAGAATGAGGAGGAGGAGGAAAAAGAAGGAGGAGGAGAAAGAAGGAGAAGGAGAAAGAAGGAGAAGGAGAAGGAGGAGAAGAGGAGGAGGAGGAAGAGGAGAAAGAAGAAGGAAGAAGAAGGAGCAGGAGGAGGAGAAAGAAGGAGCAGGAGGAGAAAGAAGGAGAATAAGAAGAATAAGAGAAGGAGGAGGAGGAAGAAGAAGAGAAAGAAGAAGAGGAGGGTGAGATAGAAGAAGAAGGAAGAAGAATGAGGAGGAGGAGGAGAAAGAAGAAGGAGAAGAGGAAGAGGAAGAAGGAGGAGGAGGAAGAGGAGGAGGAGGAAGAAGAAGAAGAAGAGGAAGAGGAGGAGGAGGAGGAAGAAGAAGAAGAAGAAGAAGAGAAGAAGAAGAAGAAGAAGAAGAAGAAGAAGAAGAAGAAGAAGAAGAAGAAGAAGAATCCCATAGAAAAGGCCACATGTATAGGACAATATCTAGACTTCGAACATCCTTGCACAGTCTGTCTTCTGTGGAGCTCTCCCTGGTCCTGAAAATCCTGATTTCTACCCTTTCCCAATTAGCTTGGCTCAAATTTGTGAGTCGGTAAATGATGCCTCACCTGTACGTAGAGTTAGCCTAACCTTAACCATCATGAGCACCAGGAGAAAGCAAGAAATCCCCCTTGACAAAAGTTAACAGTAAACCAGGATGGGCTTTGATGCCTGTATCGTCCCAATATCTCCATTCATCTGTCAGATTCACACCTCCTACTAAATCTGCTTTATTTCATCTAGCAAAGTGCAAAATCTTGGCTTCATTACAAGGCTAAACTATGGTTTTAAACACCCTCCCCCCCCCCCCATGTGGCTAGGTCAACCCACTGTCAAAATTAACCCGGGTTTTCACCCTCCAAAGTCAGCCCTGTCTCTCGCATGCGGGTGGAGAAGCGCAATCTAGAAATCCCAAGTCACCCTGTCCGTCCGTCGCCCTTCCAAAGTAAGTCAGGTAGAGAGGGTGGAAAATAGAAAACAGGGATAGTGAAAGGGTAACAACTTGGTCGTCCCTCCTTTTTGTGTGGGAAAGAACCAAGTGGTCGTAAGGTACCTTCTTTCACATGTGGTGGACCCTGTCCCGAAGCGATGAGGTATTGGAGAAAAATTCAAAATTGGCTACGAGAATCAACCAATGAAAAAATCGAATTGATACCTGAACCATTTCTCCTGGGAATATAAAGATGAAATATCGGGAGGGTGGGGGGGGGAAAGGTATCTAATCATACATATATACTCACTGCAGCAAGAATAGCTTACGCCCAATAT